>AZIM01002689.1:58640-68709 GCA_000516915.1 Ophiophagus hannah
TGGTTTTATTGTATTGTGTGTGTGTTTGTTTTTAGTGTGAGCCGCCCCGAGTCCTTCGGGAGATGGGGCAGCATACAAGTCCAAATAATAAATAAAATAAATAAATAAATGATCATTGAGGTATTTTTCCAAACCAGTGCTGTCATTCAATGAATCTTTTGCATGTGAAAAAAACTGCATTATCTCAAAATCTCTTGAGTTCAGTTTTTTCCTTTTCAAAGAAAACTATCCTATAAAAACTGAGTTTCAGATAGTGTTCACAAAGCTCAAGTCAAATAAACTCTTTCTGACGTGATAGTATCCAGATATTAATACAAAAGAAATATAGAATTATGGTATTTGCCTATTTATGAGATATTTGTAGTGGCAAAGAATGCCCAATGTGTTTTAATGTTTTCAATGAAGGTAAGATGGGAAGTATTACTTTATTACAGTGCGGTCAGTGTAATGTCATCATACAAACTTATATAATAAGATAGGTTGGTCTACTTGGAGTATTCATAATACAAGATAAAATATTTAGAAAAGAAGGGGAAAAGGTGGGGGGAAAAGTGTGACCTTAGGGACTAAATCAATAAAAATGGAAAGATGGTTGGAATAGAATGTTTGAATGAGGGATTTGAAGTAATAGGAAAAAGTGATACAATTTCCATGGAAGAAATTTTAGGAATAAGGTATAGAAAGGGACAGTGAGCTGTCATATAGGAAGAAAATGTGAAAAATAGGGTAAAGTTGAAAAATAAAGATAACTTAAAAAGAAATCTTGTGCTCAATGGAAAACAATAAAAATTTGAAAAGTTTGTGTGCTTAGATCTATATTTGAATTGTTGCTGCTATGAAATAGCACAGTACTATTTGCAGAGATTTTCTGGCAGAGGGATGTGCGGGTGTGCCATTTGGGAGCCACCAGAACAGCGTTCCACCCTGTGTTAAAAAGTAAAAAATGAGTGGTTTGGATGAAGAAAAATCAGGGGCAGGGTAGGGAGAGAATCAAGTAACGTTATTGAAACTACATTTGGAGGCATGCACTGCTGTTGGAGTAGAGAGTAATGAGAAAGAATGAAAAACGGGACTGAATATTTTGGCATTAATTTCTATAAAGGAAAATTCATTTATAAAATAAAATATTTCACTTAATGTAGTATTCTATGTCTTTTGCACATTTTTATCAGCTAGTGTAAGAAAATGCACAGAAAACTACCAATGGCTAGAAAAGTGTCTGAATTACAACTTTGAGCCAATTGTCCTTTTCTTTTAGCAATTTAAACTGTTATGTATTATTTTCTTTTCTACCAATATTTAATAAGAACAAAATTTACACCAAGAGACTAGAGATAGCTACTATTATTATCTTTAGTAGAATTTTTTAAAACCCAAATATTGGATTACTGAATCTTTTAATTTTTCAGTGATTATTGTTGCAGGATTGTGCAAGATGAAAGAAACTAGGATAGATTAAAATGCTTATTTGAAAGCTTTTTAATGTATTATTTTATTTCTGCATATATTAAAAATACTATATAGTTCAATTTTGTCACGTTCACTGGTTCTTATGATTTAACTCCTTGAAAGCTATGAAGAAGTAATGAAAGAAATTACCTGTCTTAAACTGATAGATGCTTTCTATGAGCTACTTCTATTTTAGTGCCCTTTAAATTCAAACATGAGAAAATTGCAGAAATTTACAATTCAATGTGTGTTTCATCAGGGAGGAATTCACAGATTGTTTTGACACCCAGTTACAAATTCAGCATGAAGATGGACGTCTCATGAAATTTGCAGCTGCTGATTGAATTTATATTTCCATAAAGCCCATCAACAGTAGCAGCCTGAAGGGAAGTGTTGGGGGGAAATGACAAAAAATGTGAGGCTAGCATTTTTCTTCAGAGTTATAATGACAAATTACTTGTAATAAGGTCTTACACTGACCAGGATTAAACGAAAAATATAGGCAGCCAGAAGGGAATTATTTCTTTTCTCCCCCCTCCCCCATTGATTTGAACTAAAACCATCTAGAGCTGATATCTAAATATATGTTTAGTCATCTGCAGGATATGCTAAATGCAGCCACAAATCAGAAATGTTCTCACCTTAGGAAAAAAAGGAAGCATTTGCAGGTAATTATAGAGAATTTGTCATACAGATAATCTTATTTTATAGTAATGTCCTGCGTTTGAAGATGAATGTTATACTCACACAAAAGTAGGCCATCTTCATAGGAATAACCCCCCACCCGTGCCCCCCATCATCTGCCTTTTCTTTCCCTTTCAGTCTGAAATTGGTTTTCAGAGAAGCAGGGGAAAAGCTTATTTAAAACCTGTAAACAAAAAAGAGATTACTTTGATGTTCTAATACTAATAAAGCAATTAGTAAATTAAAACAAATTGTACATATTTATTCATGCTTTGAAATATTAAATGGAGCATTTACAAACTGTTCCTATAGAGGAAAAGGGAAAATGTAAGTGTTCTTTAAGGTATTAAGCATTATTTTGGCTATAATATTGTAGTTATTAAAAGAAGGTCTTTTTCGATTAGAAAAAGAAAAGCTAAAGAAGGAACTTCTAATCTTTGCAGCAGCTACAAACAAGCTTATTATCCCTCTTTAAGATTACATTACAATAATCCCTTATGTCCTATATTCAACCCTTTTTTCAATCAGCAAATTCAGAAATCACGATTTCACTTTTTTCCAATTTCAGTAAAAGGCCCATAAAATATTTATTTATGTCTTTTATAAACATACTTATTGTTTTATCCCTGACCAGAGAGGATAGTTTTGCCATTTCTGCTAATTCTGCCATCTTTACAATTCATTCCTCTATTATATAGCAAGGTTGTTCTCCAGCTTATTGCAAATACCATATAAAAAAATCAACCTTCCATAAATCATTTCTAATTGATTGTCCGTAAGACCCAATAAATAAAAGCTCTGGTTTCATCTTAATATTAATCTTTAAAATTATCTGGATTACCATGTGTACTTGTATCCTTTTAAAATGAAAAATAAAATCACAAATCCACTATGCATAGTAAAACATCCTCTTCATGTATTTCATGTGATTTCTCTCATCATGCATTGGATCATACAATGACAGATTGCTATCTGAGAATTTCTACAGGAGGAAAAGTGGACTTTGTCCAATTAATAAATATTGTGCTTAATTGATTAAATGACCTAGAGTAGACATTAATATATAGAACACTTATTCTATTCTTATGAATCAAAGTATTTTAAAATGTAATCTATAACTAATATATAATTTCTTGAATTCCTCAAACCTTACAAAATGGACTACCTATTTCTATGATACATGTACTATGGTGTTATGTGCTCCTTCTATATAATTTTATTACTCTTATCCACATTATGCCATACACAAAATAAATGTTTCACATTTCCAGCATTGACCAGAAGTATCTCTATAATCTTAAATGATTTATCTCATGTCATATAGCAACAATACATCATTTTATAAAAACATTCTCGTAAATGATTACACTGTACATTTCTAACATTTTACTTCCATTGCTCTGTCTGCATGTTATAACCAAAGTTCTTAGTCTATTTTACCATGCAATCATTAACTTGTTCTTCCAAATCTCAGTTAAAGTTTATATATTTTTTCAGTTACATGTTTATTATATTACATCATTCAGTTTCATATTCATACCATATCGTTGCTCATTTTTTAACCTATATTAAATCTTTCATTAATAAAGTTTTCTCCAAATTCTCATATTTTTCAAAAATTTGAAATAAGAAAGTCCAATTCAAATTGTCAAAAGCCTTCTCCACATCAGAAAAAATCAACATGGCTTGTTTTTTTTTCATTAAGATGTTCCAAATATTAAGAATATTTCATTTGGCACACTGTACATCTGTGATCACATGATCTTTTCCAACTTCCTGTTTTCCTTTTTTGTTGGCTTTTCTTTTTGTTTAGTGAAGTCAACCAATCATCTTTAGCAAGATGATTTGCTGTATTTGTTATATACTTCCTTCCTTTTGATCCAACTGCGTTTCCTCCAGGTCCTCTTTCAACCTTCCATACAAATTTTGTTACAAATCTATGCTATATGTGCACTGCTTGAAATGTATTGGCAGTAACTGTAGCTGTTTTGAAGATGGGGTAATGATTTTCCCTTCTTGCTACTGTGATTAGCACTGACTGCCATGAATGAGATTTTCATGAACAGCTTTAATAATACCTTATTTTCTCCCTGCCAAAGGACATTTTATTCATTTCATTTTCAATCTGTTCAGATTAGTTTGCAGTCTTGATATTGGCTGGCCTGGACCATTCTGTGTCATCATAGTTTGATAAGCAGCCCATATGTTCTATTGTCTAGGTCATTAATAAAAACATTAGACAGCTTCTTGTATATTGAGTACCAAACAAACTATGAGTACAGGGACAATTTTTTTGCATAAAAATGCACTGAATACAAAAGTTAATGAGTTTCAAAGCAGTTGAGAACCAAGGTACTATTGTACCATGTACAGTGTATATATGAATACATGATTTCATACTACAATTCTCAAGTTATTGGAAAAATACCATAAAAGTATTTCTATATCAGTTACAACACTGAGGAAAATATATGGAATCATTCTTAATAATCCACAATTTCTCCTCCTTGAAACAGGTCAGAACATTAAAGAGAGAAGAATTGTGAAAGCTGTCAGTCTACAAGAATACCAGTATGAATCTGGAGCCATTCCAACAGAGTGGGAAGGTAAGACTTTATTGGCATTGTTGGGGAAAAGCATGACTTACTGACCTCCACCTCTCCCAAGTTGTACAGAAAAGGCACAAGACAACATTTCTAGCCTAACCCTTACTAATGTAAGAATACAATTTTGTCTTTCTTGACATTTTGTCTCTTCAGTTTGTCCAGGCATCATTTTCTCTTGTACAGTGATGTTCCATTTTAATAGATACAACCCCCCCCCCGAAAATGGAACTTGCAGATAGGAATGAACCTTAGATACATAAACCTAGATTCAAAAATCAGTTTAAAAGTATTGACTTTTTAAAAAAAAACTGGGCAAGTTAATATAATGTCTGAAAGTTGGATAGAAAAATGCAAGACTCAGCTCTGAGTGCATTTTGAAGTAAGAAAAGCAGTTTTGATCAAATGCACTTGACAAGTACGCATGAAAGCTAAATGCTTTTTTAGATGGTTTTCCCAAGATTAGGATAAGTTTGCACATCTAAGATTCTTATTATCTAGGAAATAAACCATGTGTGACAAGATACACTTTTAGTTGCATTTGCTTTTTTAAACAACACTTAAGCATCCTTATAATCACTATAGCATTTTCTCCCCTTTTTAATTATTGCGGCATTGAATTGAAAGGATTTGTGAAGAGCATAGAAATAAAGTGTTACAAATAAGATGTAGTCTCTCTTTTTTCTTTAAACATAGCTCCTTTTAGGGAATGTGGAGAAAATGTTCAGAGTACTTGTTTTCTCATCCATTATTTAGGCAAAGAAGGTGTGCAATGTATTTTTGTTTGTGTCAAAGAGAACAAGATAAGAACCCAGGTGCTTAAACATGAAGAGCAACATTAACTGGATTTTTTTACTTAACATTTCAACTGCTAAATATTTCAGTTTAGAGACTGTGATAGAAAAAGAATCGCAGGCCACATTTTGCTTCTTCTGTAAGAGAAGAAGTTTGGGTTTTAATGACTACAGCATTTACATAACTTTGTGTTCAAAACATTATTTCACTACATCAGTTCCAATTAAGGAAGATATTTATTCCAGTTTTTAAAATTTATCCTGTATGAAACTATGGGAATGTATCTTTCCCATTCGTGCTAATGTGGAGTGTCCATTACAGTTTAGATGCATTACAGAGTTTTGCCTTTTTGCATATAATGTACATTATAGGAACCTGTGGTTGCACATGTTTGTGGATTAAATTCTTTTTAATTTTTGTGCATTTCTTTAATGGAGTAAGCGTCTTGAGAATTGAATGAACAGAAAAGCAAACTGTAAGTTTGAGTGAATAATCTCTTCAGTTGTGAGCATATTTCATATCCAGTGTGAACAAAAAAAATTACAAAAATTACATCCCTTCAATTGATTAGTTTGGAAGTTTTTTCTCAAGCTTAAATATTACAAAAGATCTTTTAAGCAGTATTTAATTCATGGGCCAGAGGATTCCCGTTACTAAGCAAATAACTAAATGTATAGTTTTACTGTAACCACAAGTCATAACATATAACATACCATAAAATAAAATACAATAATGATAGATTAGTAAGGATCTCAATAGTACTTGATACAGAAAGCGTGGGTTTCTAAGTTTCTCAAAATGCACTTGAACTGTTTTACAGATTTCTTCATACTCATTTTGCCCAATAAAGCTGAAAATATAATAACATTAGAAACTGTTCTCCTTCATATTCTGTAAAGATAGGCAAAGAGTACATTTAAACAATAGGACTACATTGTTGCTCATACCTAGCAAGACATTCTTAATAGATAATAGCCAACTATAGTACTGAATTCTTCGAAGACTGTACGATTCATCGTTCTGCTTATGAATGGGATGGATAGAAATTAACACAGGATGTTCACTTCAATTTATTATTATGTTGTATTTCCTTTGTATATGTGCTATAAAATGTGGATATATTTTGTGTCATAAAATCTGGGGATATTTTACTTATCAATCCTTTTAAATAAAAGTAAGCTGATGATTTTTGCTGAACTCCCACAAAACTCCTAACTCCCATCGGAAGCTTGAACATGAGTGTTCCTTGTTCAAACCAGGAACATAATAGCAGAGGCTTAGGAATGCTTTTACTTAACATATCCAGGGAACATCCAAATTTACTTTGCCTAGGTTTCTTTTTAAGACAAAATGCAAGGCACTATGTTTTTCAGTGCAGAAAATGGTCATAACCTTTATAGTTTTTAATTCTCAGCGGACACTGTTTGTATCTGAAGATAGAAGGTGCTATTTCCATTTTCCGTATTATTAGTCTTCGTGAAAATATAGTCACTTGCAGTGCCTTTGGAGATGTCAGCGTTTGTGTTTTTCATGATGTATTTTACAGTCTGTGTGTTCAAGTTCGTCCCTCTTTGTTTAATGGGTAACATTTAGTGATTAATGGGAGTTTTAATTTGCATGCCCACTTTTATGCTTATTACAATGCGCTGTATGCCACTAGGAGTCTTAAAGTTCAATGAAAATCTCATGCATACTAATGAGAATGCAGATGAGCACTGAAATGAAAGAATGCCAAGGTCTCAAGATATGAAATGTCCAGTTTATCTTGCTTACATTCTGCTTAGAAAATGTGGTAGCATTATCATGAACACATGCTGCAGATAATGCTATACTATATTTATAATTAAAGACAACTGTTTAATTAGATGATTTGAACTACAATGGATTTACAAAACTGTGGAGGAACATGTTGCAAAATTGGACTCTGACTATATGTTCCTACACTTTCTTTGTTCATTTTTGGTGGGAGGGTACTGTTCCACTTAGAAATTATTTTGGCTGCAGTTCCATGAAAGTGCTTTGTTTTGTTAGGATAGAACTTGCAAAGTTTTTTTTTCTAAAAACAGATGACACATTGGCTATGTTTCAAAATTTGAAGAACAAGGGACTTTTCTAACTAACAATTACTAAAATTGGGTCTGCTTTTATTTCATCATTTTTTTTCTAAACTGAAGTAGAGATTTCTTGTGCAATTCACATACTGTAGCATAAATTCTTTGAGAATTACTAACTTGCAATAAAAGCATTGGATTTATTCATTGGGGGGGGAAGAGTTTTATTACTTTAGTGGATTATATAGACTAACATCTTTCACAATCAGCACTATTGGAAGAGGTGAAGGAACAAGTTAAGGATAAACCATCATGGAGAAAATCTATCTAGGTGGTAGCTAGGAGTAAAAAATGACTTGATGATAGATAATCAATCAACAGTAGCCAAGTTTGAATATATTGAGTAGTATATATTGGGATACTATGTTTTTGAAGAATAAGGAAGTAAAGAAGTATCTGTGAGGTTGCTTCTTGTTATGAAATTGCATTATTATTCATTTTTAAGTTCATTGTAGCTGATTATGATGTGTGAATTAATATCAGAGAAATCAACAGTAAAAATAGCCATCCATGTTGGTCTGGTACTGAATCTAGTACGAAAACCTTTTATTTATGATTTCATTATCTCATTTTATGCTGATAATCTTCAGTTTCACTGTCTCTTTCCCAGCAGAAATACAGTTCTTGCAGATAGAAAAGAAAATGGTGATCTGAACGATACAATATTTTTTATTGGAGGAGTTTATTGTGAATTATTTGCTTTCTTTTAAATAAGCTTCCAAGTCCATCTTATTCAGGTTGGCATTTTTAAGTCAGAACGAATTAAAATAATTTGGATGAATAAAATACATTTTAATATTTTTTAAAAATGGAAGACAATTATGCATTTTAATTTTTCTTACCAGTTCTTCTGCTTCAGTGATTCAGTTCTGGTCTTTTTAAATAACATCATCACTTCTTAAGCAGATAATTGTCATTTTTTAGGATTGCTTTATATCCTGCTTTAAAAAAACAACTTAAAAACATAGGTTCCTGATATATTTACAACTGGATATTGTGGTTTAAATAGTCTAGTATAGAAATGAAGTGTTGATTAGGATATTTATTAGTTCAGCTTATACTCAGTCTTTCAATTAAAGCAGCTTTATCTTTAATGCAAAAAATAGACAAATATTAAAGATGAAAATATTCAGCATACAAAGATGCGCTATGTTCAGTTTCAGGGAGAGCAGAGATATTTTGGGCCTGGAATGGGCACTTCACGCGAAAGTCCAAATATTTTGAATTTTGTTCTATAAGAATACAAAATATTTGTTATATTCTGATGGAATATTTCTAATAGGGCTAATTTATTCTGAGTTAAAGAAAATGTTTGTTTTTTTTAATTTAGGATTTTATACTGTTGCTTCTGTGGCTGTTTTAAAATTAGGGCTAAATTAACTGACGATAATGAAATGGTGTTATTTGTTGATTTTAAAAAAACATTTTTGTATAAATTTACAACCATTCATATCTTTACCATTTGAAGATACAACAGCTTTGAAAATAGTGACTTATGACTGGTCCTCGCATTTAGAACCAGCACAGCATCAAATTTCAGGCCCTTGATAACCTGCATGTATTTATGAGAGTTGCTGCATTCTGGGGTCATGTGATTGTGCTGAGATGGGTGGCAAACAAATTTAATGATAATTTGCAACTTTTTCAGCCAGCTTCCAACAAGCAAAGTCAATGGAGGAAGCTGGATTTGCATGACAATGACATGATTTACTTATGACTCGCTTAACAATCTTGGCATAAGAGATTGTAAAATCAGCCACAACTCATCACCCACCTTGGAAACTCTGGTCCTAAGTCAAGGATTACTTGTAAAAGTTAAAAATAACTTAAATAACTTTAAAAATAGTTATATGGAAAGGCAGCTTATATTGTTGATGTACAGTAGGTATCAAAAGAAATATAACAATATTTTTAAATATAAAAATATTTGATATTTTTTGTTTTTAATTTTCTTAGCATGGATGAAGAAAAGAAGAAACAATGCGCCTACACTTGAGGTAAGATGTGTTATTACATACACTGTATAGATTGTTTCAACTATATTTTTATTATGTCCCAGGCTGAATTTCCAGCCTTTTCAGTTAGACTTTGGTCCATTACTATCATCTCAGCGTGGTTGTTAATTTTTAGTTGGCACAATAACAATAATTCCTTGGCCTCTATAGCTATCTCTGTCTCTTGAGGGCCTCCGAAAGGTCCTATACTACTTCTACCTATAATTTTGGGATTGTTGGTTTTTTTTGCTGAATTTTCTCAGGTTCTTCTTCAAAGACCCTTAGAGCGAGAAATGGCTGGAATAATTAAGTGACTTTTTTTCCATCTTACAGCTAACAGCAATACTGCTCCTTCTCTACCGGATATATTTGTCCCAAAAAACTTGGAGAAAGCCTGGAATATATAGGAAGTGTGTGTGTGTGTGTGTGTGTG
>AZIM01002689.1:107733-125919 GCA_000516915.1 Ophiophagus hannah
CATTTTGTTAGATACGGCCCAGTGTTCTAGTCTGTCAAGATCCATCTGGATCTTGAGCCTATCTTACACCATGGATCACAACCACAATCTGATTGTTGTTAGAAGATTAACTGATTGACTGATAATAGATTTCCTACATCTAATTGCAGTGTCACTGCCCAACTGGACCTGAGGATATATACCTTTTAGAATTCTTTTTAACTCATTGTCCAACACTTTATATCTGTAATATTTATATCTCACTTCCCTTCTTCTTTATTTCAGTTTTCATAATTCTAATTAATTTAGTGACGTTCACAAGTAGGTCTACTACTTCAATGCTCACTCCAAGTGGTAAACTGTAGCATATTCTGTAAGTTCATAGTTGACAGACTTGTGTTTTTAGTAGTATTAAAAAGTTTAGAAATACATTAGCTATCTGGAAAAAAAACTACCAGTTTTAGTTACAAGTTGCATATTTTTGCCTTACATAACCTTGGCACATTTGAGCTACATGTATTTTAAAAGATGAAATCATGGCAGCAGCTATATTCTGAAGAATACGCTATGCAAAAATAATTGCTGACTATAGAAGGAATTGGAAAGAAGAGATCTCAATCACAAAACATCTTGTTTGTTACAGGCTGTCATGCGCCTTAAAAGTTTGGCAGAGGGATTTCTTAATGACGAGTGATCTCTGAGAAGAGCAGGACAATTGATTCAAGAATTCACGTAGGGATGTGAAGAAGGAAGTATAGTATGCAGACAAGGTTTAATAAATCATCCCCACGCTCTTTATAAATCATCCCAAGTACTCAAAAAGAGCACACGTAGCATTAAATAGGATGTTGCCACAAGTCCGTCAGGATACAGGTTATGTGTTTGTAGCTATTTGTACCTACATTTAATACGCTCTACTACTAATAAATTAGAAACTTGTAATAAACAAGCACAAACCTGTCTGTCTTATTAAAAATAAAAAAGAGAAAGTGATGCTTTGACTGATTTGATTGAAGTATCTCCATCTCAGAGGTACTCATTACCCTGAGATGACAGAACCAAGTTTTTTTCCCTACAGAGAAACCAGAGAAACCAGTGAAGCACAGCTGTTTTTATAGCAAAGCAAACTTATATATATTTAAATATATTCTTAGAATTGTACAAAGTTGGTTCAATTTAGATAAAAAAACACTGCTTGCACTTCCTTTTGCTAGTCTCGATGTCTTATTAACACGTTCTAACTTTTTATACTTGAGTTAAATCAGGCAGAGTTCTGGGTTAGGTATTAAACACAAAACAAGCTCTGCAACTCTATTTCCATGCTAGGCTAGTTTGCCAGAGTGAGACTATTTTTCAGATAATGTTTGATGTCAAAAATAAACAGAAAAAGCAAATGCTACGGTAAATGTGGCTGAACAATGCCTGCAGCATGGGTGGCATCTTTTTTGTCTTGGCTCACCCCGGCAAATTTCTGCACCTGTTCTGCCTGAAAGCTAAAACAGAACAGCTGGACAGATTGTGTCCTCTTCCTTGTATGGCGGATTCAAGGCATGTAATGAACTGATTGTCTCACTTTCATGAGACAAAGCTAGAAAAGAAGAATTTCCTGCATCCATGCAAGAGTATCTTAAAGAGTGCAAGAATTTTGGGCTCAGCCATAAACAGAGATTGCCTTTTCTTCATCATATCCTCTTAATCCACAAGTGCCCAAGCAGAGACAAATGCAGATTTATAAAGAAATTTTCTTTCTTTCTTTCTGTTGTGGTTCGCCGGCAGCCGGTGCAGACGGCAGGGGTATCGGACAGTGAGGACGAAAGGGAACCAGTCAGAGAGTCTGGTGAGGACTTGGACAAGGGTCCTGCATCTGATGCAGGCATGGGGCCAGGACCATCTGAGAGTGGGGTGCTGCCTTCGGAGCCTGGCAGCAGCGAAGCAGAGGACCCTGGGGAGCCTGTTCCGAGTGTGCGTATGCACAGGGCTGCTAGAAGAGCAGCTGAAGCAACAGGGGCAACTCGGGAGTAAGGCTGGGGGGTGATTGCCTCTCCCATAAGGGATAAAAGTCAACCCTCGGTGACATGCTCTTTGCAGGAAGCAAAGAAGTTCATTAGATTCTGATTCCTCATTGAAGCCTTGCAAACTCTGGTTTGTCTTTGCTGGAACTTCTGTCGGTATATATTCTAATTAAGTGGACTTCTGTTTCTTGGCAGCCTTCTACAACCCTGAAGGCATGAGCTTAAAGAGAATTGTGTCTAATGAGTTTTGGCTGGGAATGCAACAAATTCCCAGCGTTGCATTAAAAAAGATTTGATTTTACACTCGGCTTGTGTTTTCTTATTTTGGACGAAATCCTTCCTTCCTTCCTTCCTTCCTTNCTCTCTCTCTCTCTCTCCCCCCCCCCTTTTCATTTTTTGGATCAATCAAATTCATCATAACTCTGAGCACCCTTTATTTATTCCAGGTTTTTTTTATTTCAAAATCAGTCTATCTCAGGATCAAACTATTGCTCTGATGAAATCAACAGCCATTTTTTTTAGTTTCAGCAAGCAATGTACAGTTTACCAGGAGATGATATTACAACTGTGATATGAGAATACTTATATCTGACCATCTGACTCCTCTTTTGCTACTGTCTCACAAATTTTCAAGTGTCTATTCAGCCTTCCAGTCTTAAACTTAAGAACTCAGCTGGACCACAGTCATGAATTGACTTGCCAGATCACCCTATTGGATGCTGCCTTGTTTTGTTTCCCTATCTCTATACTAAAAGTAGGATTCCTGTAATCTTTAACTGGGCAAAAGGATGCATTCCAAAGCAAAATCTTTTAAACCAAGGTACCTTAAATGGTCTAACTTACAGAATGCATCCAAAATCCAAAACCTATGACTCCATGGAATTGAAATCTGTAAATTTTATAAAACATTTTATGATATAAATAGGAATAGCACTTAGACTTATATACCACTTCACAGTGCTGTACAGCCCTCTCTAAGCAGTTTACAGAGTCAGCATAATGCCCCCAACAATCTGGGTCCTCATTTTACTGAATGCTGGGTTAACCTTGAGTTGGTGAGAATCGAACTGGCAGAGTTGGCAGAATTAGCCTGCAATACTGCATTCTAACCACTGAGCCACCACGGCTCATGGTAAACATTACCATAAAGCACTTTATGACATAATGCAAAAGAGTCATAAAATATTGTCTGTGCTGATGTTTGACTGTGCTGTATAGTTCAACATGGACTATTTTCAAAGCAGATAGAACTCTGAATATATCCCAACTTTTTCAGTGAAGGAAGCATATTAGAAGTCTGCCACTGTAGAAGGTCTTGAGGAATCTGGTAAGATAATACATCTGAAACAATGACTCATTGGGGCATGGGTTGCCTAGTTGCCTAATAAATCTATTTAGTTAAAATTAGAGTGTCATATCCCAGAATTAGAAAATGAATAAATTATTCTATAGAAAGAACTCTACATTAATCTTAATCCTTTGTTTTTGCCTTTTTTTCAAAATAGAAAGCAAAAAATTATTATTAATCTCAATCTGACATAACATATAATCAGCCTTTCTTGCTAATAGTCTATTAACTCACAGTGTCATCTTGGTCTTATTCACAGGTGGCATCTGGATTCTAGAATGTTCTCCCCCAAAAATCAATAAAGAGCTTGTTGTTGTTGTCGTTGTTATACTTTAGGTATCCTCTGAAGGCTTCATTATCCATCCAGGCTGATTTTTGTTTAAATTAAAGTTCCATGTTACCTAAGAGCAAGATAAAATTATGATTTAGGTGCTCTTTCCAGGATAAATATATGTACAATTATTTTCAGACAGCCAGTGAGATGTAGGGATTAAGTCAGGGTTTCCAAACTTTTAAGACTTGTGGACTTCAACTCCCAGGATTCTCCAGCCATTCTGGCTAGGAAATTCTGGGAATTGAAGTCCACGGGTCTTAAAGTTGCCAAGGTTGGGAAACCCTGGGTTAAGGTCTTGGACTAGCACTGGAAAGTTTCTGGTTCACATTCACTCTCATCCATGGAAGCTCATTGAGTGACTATGACCCAGTCATTATTTATGAATTCAGTCCTACCTACCTCACAGAATGGTTGTTGGAAAAATGGGAAGAGGAAGCACTATGATTGCTGCCTTCAAGTTCCAAAAGAAAAGTAGGATGTAACTCTGACAAGTACCCTGTTTCCTGATGTTTTCATCCACTTGGACTTTTTAAAAATATTTTTCATAGGTGAGTGAATTCTGTTATTGCATGGAACAGATGCTTGATTCTTCCTTGCAGTTGTTTTGTTTATCCATACATTAAGTGATTTATCAGAAAGTGAAAACAGAGGTGATACATAAAATAGAAGAACATTGAAGAAAATCTGAAAGTAAAAGCTGAAATATAGCCAGGGCCATAAAGGAATGCACATTATTATCTGACAGATATTGCATTTGGATCAAATCATAATATCTAAGAATACTGATTTGCAATCTGTTGATACATTTGTTTTTTATACTAGTGACATATTTTTAGTTAATTATTTAGCTATATTGAAAAGGTTGGTCCAGAATTAACTCCCCTTGTGTCCAACTGATTTCAAGTTAGAAAAAAGAACTGCTAATTTGAGCCTGAACCCAATTTTGTATTCTTTGATTTGTGTTTATTTAATAGTATTAAAATTAATAGCTTCAGCTTGCCAAGTAGTAACATACTGAATATTTAATGTATAGTATATTTTCCTTACTCAGATACAGTTTTATTTTATTTATGTTTTTTTATTTATATACGAGTCCTTGAAAAATAATTGTATATTTAAATTTGCAATTAGTTGTCAACTTTTTAACTAAACTGTGTTCTGATCAATTCCCAATTACATACAACTGTTGTTCATGTACTGCACCACAGAGGCAAAAACACAAAATACACTTAATATTACAGATTCAAATATGAACTAGGGAAGTTCTACCAATTCAAAAATGCTAAATCAGTTTAGAATAATGTACGTGAAATATTTTCAGTTTTAAATAAAACATGAAGTCATGTATGAGAGATGTATGTATATTAGGACAGACAGTGTATATTACCTTTGATATGTGATCCATAATTAGAAAAAAAATGTTGAAAGAGGCATGATACCTGTCAATTATCAGCTAGCAGAAAATTCAACTAAAATACATAATTCATCAACATGCTGTCCTTTGTTGTTAAGCGGATTGATACC
This sequence comes from Ophiophagus hannah, assembly GCA_000516915.1. NCBI lineage: Eukaryota > Metazoa > Chordata > Lepidosauria > Squamata > Elapidae > Ophiophagus > Ophiophagus hannah. The sequence continues at coordinate 112,931 of AZIM01002689.1, forward strand.
ACTCTGTAATATAACATACTTTATTCAAAAGAAAGTGAATCTGGGTAAAATCTGATACACTGCATTGATTTTAAAACATGCATGAGGTGTAAAATTTTAGCTATTAAAACACAGTAAAGTCCATACATCTGTTGCATAAAGCAAGAAATAACACTTCAAGTGTTAGTCATCACAGTCACTAGAAAAATGTATTGCAGGTTAGTCAACTGTAAAATTTTAATGGTGACCTGACATCTATTTACTTTCTTTTCAGCTCCTGTACTAGTTTTTGTAATTTTTATCTTTATGCTATATAAACTACATTATACTGACTAATTAGTAAGACAGCCAACACAATTAATCTCAAAAGAAAAATAATTGAAGTTAAATATTAATATAGAAAAAAATAATTCAATGTAAATGAAAAAGAAAGCCAGGAAGCTTTCAAGGTAAAACTACACAAATAATACACCAGCAATGAAAGGCTGAAGTTACTACTCTGCTTTTCCTTCCCGTCTTTGTTACTGGCTCTTTCCTTGTTGTTCCTTTTGTTTTACTAGTTTCTTCCCTGCAGCTGGGAATGTCATCTTACAAATGAGGAAATCTTATTTCAGATTCTGGGACTCTTCCTCATGGCTGACTATCCAGTAGTCCTTGAGCCAGAAAAAATCTATGCTGGCATAAAAATACTACAGCCTCTAGCAAATTCTATTACTTGTAGGCACAATGCTGGCAAATGGTGCTGTCCTTCTTTATGGTATGCAGGCAGGGATAGAGGTTCGATTGTTCTGTACTGGTTTCCTTACCTTCCCACTCAACAGCACCAGTGGTGGAAAACCATACATCGCTCCCTGTCCTTAATATATGATGCACAGAATGGTGCTATCAGTAGTCACCTTGTGCATCCTGGTTTACTGCTATTCCAGAAAAAGAGGGCTAAACCCAGGTTCAAAATCATCCTGAGAGCTAGCAGCTGAGGAGACAGCTGTGCAGTGAAGTGGGAGAGAGAAAGGACTTTCTACCTTCTACTCCTACTCCTTCCACTCCTACTATTGGTCAGTGTTTCCACTCAGGGGATTGATTCAAAGATTGGATGACCAGAGAGGCAGAGGCCAGTCTGAAAGATCTAAATACTACCTGTCATCTGAAGCAGGATGCTCTGGAAGACGGTGATAGGTAACTGGAGGGAAGGAGCATGTGTCCAGCCAAGAATAGTCAACTGATGCTGGACTAGTTTGACTACCTAGGGGTCACTTGATTGTATCACATGGTTGGAAAAACATGTCACATTGCTATGCACCAAGGAAAATATTGCAACCAGTAAAATTTAAGGTTGACTTAGGAACTGGCTAGGTATAAGAGGAAGGTATCATGAGGACCCAGCAAAACAAACAGTGAAAGTTGCTGAGATATGTTTCTGTTGCAGTTAGATGAGGAATGATTCTTGCTAGTCATCCAACTTCTCAGTGACTCATTTTGCTCTCCAATGCCTCTCTGGTTAGTTTTTTTTGTCAGCAATCTTTTTTTGATTCGTCAAAAGTAAGAAGCTTTCCCTTACTGATCTATACTCATTCACGTTGCAAAGTGGATTTTCTCTATAATGGATGTATATCCTTTTGCATTCTCAGAAACGGATTCATTTGAATACCAGTACCTAACCACAAAGGAGCATGGATCATGACTTAAGTGCAAGCTAAGCAGGAAGTCTCCTCTGTAAAAACAGCAGTGTAGAAGGAAGTGCACCCAATTTGGTTTCCTGAAGTTTTGCTGTGTTGTCTTATCTTATCATGCTAGGGGGATGATCTTGGAAGTAATAAGTTGAGAATGCACATCCAATATGTTGAATGCATATTGAAGAAAGCTGGACTGGAAGAAGATGAGCCTTGGTGGTGCAGTGGTTAGAGGGCTGTACTGCAGGCCACTTCTGCTGACTATTGGCTGTTCAAATCCCACCAGGCTCAAGGTTGACTCAGCTTCCATCCTTCTGAGGTGGGTAAAATGAGGACCCTGAGTGTTGGGGGCAATATGCTGACTCTGTAAAACCGCATAAAGAGGGCTGTAAAGCACTAGAAAGTGTTATACAAGTGCTATTGCTATAATTTAAAAATTGGAGGGAGAAAGATACAGCTGAAAATAATCTACAAGCTCTAGGAATGGAAGTAAAGTGAAAACTCGGCACTAAGGTAAAATATAAAGATCAAACTCATGGTACAGCCACCAACCTTAGAATTGAAATGAAAATACTGAAGTGATTGACAGGTTCTGCCTTTTAGAATCAACTATCAATAATAAAGGAAACAATAGTCAAGAAATATGTCACTTGGTAGACCTTGGAAAAGAGATTCAAATGCTGTGATATGTCCATACCTACAAAGATGAAAATGGTGTAGGCATTGACGTTCACTATCACTGTCTATCGAAGTGAAAATTGGACTTTGAAGAAGCAGAATAGAAAGAGTATGGGTACTTTTGAAGTTTACTGCTGGAGAACACTCCTGAGGATACCATAGATGGCCAACAAACCAACTGAGATTTCTCACTCAAGGCAGGAATGAACACATTCAAATTATCATAATTTGGACACATTATGTGACGAGCTAGCTCTCTGGAGAAATCTGTAATAGTGAGAAAGGTGGAAGGAAAAAGGATGAGCGGCAAGGTAAGTGGTCTTAATTCAAGTGGTGATGGATGCACAGTTGGAAGACCTGTGGATTGGGGGCAGATTGACATGGAAAAAGATGTCTCTAAGGATCGACACTAACTTGATGGCACCCAAACAAATAGTGCAAATGAATTGTATTGGCTTGGGTGATAGCGGTCAAATATTCAAATATGTGAAGGGCTATCATCTATAAGACAGAGAGGAGAAAGGACAAGAAACAATAGATTTAAAGTACAAGAAAGCTGATTTTAGTTGAGCATCAGAAAAAAAAATCCTTACAGGAAGAGCTGTTCAACAGTAGAACAGATTGTCTTGGAAAGTACTTAAACAGCGGCTGGATGGTCATTTGTCGTAGATGCCATAATGATTGATTCCTGCACTTAATAGGGACTTGTACTAGATGATCTTTAAAGCCCCATTCAACCTTACATCCTATAATCTTAGGATTTTATGAATTTCTGCTTGCACAAGGTAAAGCAGCCAAAATGATATGAATCAAACTGAATCACAAAGATACTGTGAATGATACAATATGTAATCATGTTGCATAAAAGCACTCATCCTCATCTCTCTCTAAAAATCCCACAAATATGCTTTGTACATCACTTTTAAGTTGCTTATGCTATTGCTTTTCTCCAACATATATATGGGTTTAGTGCTCTTTTGAAAAAGTGCTAGACCAATTTTTTTAGAGAACAATATAATCAGATTCTAGGTTCAGTTTGTCAGGATTTGAATAGAATTATTTTCTTAAAGTCTGCATTATTTATTAATTACAGTAACATTTGATTTACTTTGCTTTCAGTTCACCTGCCAAGCTAAGAGGCAATCTGGCTCACCAATGCATGTTTGCATCACAGATTAATCTCCTTAGAAATTAACTGAAATGACTTATTAGAAATGAAAGCAAACATTTTGCCCGGAACACAGTCTGAATGGCCTCCACCCTTTGTAGACAGTAATTGAATTGAATGTGGGGTATGATAGCAAAATTAAAGAAAACTGGAACAGCAAGTTTTAGAAGTCTTGCAAGCTGTGATAAAGGCTTGAAAAATGCCTGTAAGAAAAATAAGCAAAAACTAGAGAAAAAAAAACCCTCAGTGTTTATAATACGTATAAAATTGTTTTAGTAATATATTAACATAGCTACAAAAATAATTGGTGTATCTTGATAAGAAGGTAACATTGCCACCAGAAATGATGTTTGTATCACAACTTCAGATAAATGACAGCCTGGAGTTATAATGAAATAGTACAAATAACAGACTGGTTAGTCTTGTTTTAAATAAATGTGCTATAAAATTACTATATGTGCATTGGTTGGGGTTAACAACACACTGTAAGTTGATTATATCACTACAATGTTATATTTTTCAATAATATTAGGGGTATTTGTTAAAATTCCCTCTAGTGGCCCCAGGAACTTCCCCCACTAGTCTCTCATTTCACTTGATTTTTTTCTTTCTTCCTTGACACTTCATTTTGTGATTGCACTACAGAGCTACAGTATGGACTTGCATACAGAAGTTTTGCCAGAGAGGAATCACTACTAATTACCTTCACAGTACTGCATTTATGCAGTTCAGAAAATTGTTTATAAAATCAAATTTGCTCACAACATAATCTTAAGTACTGGAGAACAAAGAAAAAAAATAAAGTGGGTAATTATATACTTCCCTCCAGACTACTTTGGATAGAAAAAAAGAAGTAAAAGTAAAATGAACACAGTGAGCTTCAGTTTATCCTTGTCTACAATACATTGGAGATAAATATAATACTGTTGTAGGAATTCATGAAGTCAAGTAGTCTTACTCATGGCTTGAATTTCATTTGTTCCAACAAAAGTGATTTATTCTCAGTTTGTTACATTGAATGAAGAACAAACTGTAGTAAACCCAAGAAGAATACTTCAAATTTACTTAAAATATAATTTCACTTTCTACAATGGAGAAGAGGGAAGACTGTAAAAGTTCTTAAGTTCTGAGATAAACTTGATTTTATACATATACTTATAATGAATCCCAAATGCATTTTCCAGAGTTGTTATATTAACCATGCATTCTTTTTTTTTTAAAGTAGAGTGAAACAAAAAGTATTTTGTGGAAGAGAAAATCTTGGTTATCACTTGCCTAATATTGAACAGGCTACTATTCCAAAAATCAGTAACATAAACAGGGAAATTAAATGTAAGATATTAGAACTTTCCCAATTATGATTCAAGAGGACATTAAAGAATAATGAGGCAAAGATTGAATAGTTTTATGCTTTGTGCTATAATGAAACACAGACAACATGGAGGACAAAATAACTGGAAAAAGTGTGTTACATATTGTTTGAGATAAAAAAAATCAGTAGATTCAAATGAGGTATATTTACATCATTTCAGAATAGTAGTAGCAGAGGGAATACAAAGAAACTACAGTAAGTTGCTAGTTTATCACAGATACTTGGAAGATGAGTTTCATTCCAGAGTATTATCCTGACTGACCTATCCCTTAGTACCACATTGCCAAGAAACAGCTAAATAAAGAAGTGTTGAGTTCAAGGAAATGGAGAGACTGAATAGCTGCCAAAAGTATTTTGAAGACTCAAGAGTTTGGTTGCAAACACAGTATTTGGAATGTAGAGTTTCCAAGTTCTGCTCAGTTGCTGCAGAGCAACTCCTTTGTTTATGTTACACTGCAGGACAGGCAGGAGGAAAAACTATAAAGTACACAACAACCAGGTAGAAGCCTCCAGGTCCTCTTGTTTCTAGCTGCCACAAGACTCATGTCTGTCCAGCTTTCTCTCAGAGCAATGGTGTAGAGAAAACATAGTTCTAGGGTGGTAACAGGTATACAAAATATAAATTATAGGTGAGTAAAAGGCATTCTCAGTGAGCTGACTGCATTCATTCCCATCACAATCCAAACACGTTGTGAAGATCATACATATGTACCTTTGTTGCCCAACCATTTTTTTTTGCCTGTCTAAGCCAAATATGATATCAGTATCAGTATATTGTATAATTAGTGTGGGAATGCATCAAAAATGATGCATGCCTGGTATTTATTAATGTTGGGAAATGGCACTTGTTGTCAAGTCCTACAGGCAAGTTGCATAAGATTTAAACAGCTTTAAAATGAATGTTTAACTAGGACAGCATTGCTACCAAGGAAAAGTATAGTAATGTGATACACAATTCTTGCAATTCTGTTTCAAGTAAAACACAATCATAATTCTCTGAAGAACTTTTTCTGTTGATAGCATCTTCACCATTTACCATGTTCTTATCATGCAAATATAACACGCACAGTTTACAGTTTTATATTTGAATTCAAAATAAAACCATTCAATATCACACAATCAGCAATATGCAAAAAAATAATTATGGATGCCAGTTCCAAGCTTTTAGAGGTTCTTGAAGTTCTACTTCATTGTGTGTAGTATATAAATCCAAATACAGCATATCTGCATTGATCTCTATTCGTCTTGCATGGGAAATGACAGAAATCTGCTATTACTGCTGTTGCTGCTGCTGCTACTACTACAGTATAACTTTTGTGTTGTCTCCTATAAAAAAGAGCCAGAGGCTTCACCAGTAGCAATGCCATTGAGAAACCAGATTGCCTATGTCTCTACTCTCACTTTAGCTGAAATGCCAATTCCCTATAGAAACTCTTGCAGATAAAAATCATGTTTCCTGTTGGCATTTTCCAATGTTTAGCAATGCTAGAATCTAAGGTAGTAAGGAGTGTATGGAAAGCACCTTGGACTGTAATAACATAGTTTCATTTGATTTACAGGTTTATCACAAAATGTTTAGAATCCAGAATGGAAGTCTCCAAATATGCCATAGAATCTCCTTTCAGTCAAGAGGATAGATTCATTGGCCAGATAAGGAGCAAAAAGGTTTCCAGACTCTTACTCTTTTCTTTTTTTAAATGCCATCTTTCCAATGTATTCTTTTAGAGAGAAAGAGAGAGAGAGAGAGAAATAGGAAAATAATTTGTTTTTAATGATTAAACAACTAAGGCTGAAAGTAGAAGAGCTTCTGTTTTGCACATCCATACACCCACTGCTTGTAGTGGGCCAAAAAAATCAGCCTTGGATTACCCTTTTTCCTTTATTCCTCCTCTTCCTGAGCTTGCAAAAAGAACTACCATTTGCCATAGTGACAAAGAGAACAAGCATCAAAGCAGTTCAGACAACAAACACAACTTTTTGGAGAAAGATAAACAACTAACTCTGAGTCAGCATGAAGCTCCCTCACTCAGCATGGTGCTTTCAGGCGGAATTTAAGGGAGGCATTTAGGCCACCAGGTTTAATCCCTGGTTCATTACAGAAGCCCAAATGAAGACATAGCTAAAAGATGTTTGTTTAGTCTCTCCTTGAACACATCCAGTACAGGGGAGCTCAAAACAAGACTCCATACAGAACGTCCCTTACATTTCCAATCTCAATTGAGTGGGTGGGGGGGAATGGAAGGGATTCCCATATTTAGGGAGATTAATAGTTTGAGTCCATTTGTGAATCTTGAATTTGAAGACCATGTGACTCATGCCACCAATAAGTTACATGATCATTTGTACGTAGGTGGGAAATAATAGCTAAAAATGTAGCTAAAAATGATAACTTTTCAATAATAGAACTGAACACCCTCACAGTGAGATGGCACAAAGCCATACCTGATTGCAGTATCTTGCAACTTTTGATAGGAATGGCAATGCCTGCAGTGTAGCTTGTGTCAATCAGCTGAGAAGCAGCAGCGTATAGTCAATCTGCCTTGTCTAGAGTTTGATTATTTGGAGAGTCAACTATTGGGTAAGCAAATCAATTCCAGAAGCTATTGCATCATATTCTTCCTCAGGGTGTTCTGGAGTGTGGCAGATAGGGAAAACAAATCTGTGGCTCTGCTACTGACTCAAGTATTTCATAGTTCTCTTGGAAAAAAGCTGCCCTCCCTTGCATTGGTGCACCTAAACATCTGCTGTTGTTTGAAGTGTGATTTCAATGACATTGATACTTCAGCGTGTCATAATCTACTGACCACAAGGGGGCAGTGGGTGTAAATAGTTAAGAATGTACTATGTCTTCTCTGTCACTCTGCTTGCTCTTTGTCCAAGATATTGTTAATTTCATGTCACTTCCTTCTGCCTTTGTTCTCAGGCATGCATGCATAAAGTATATGCACTATGGCTCTTCTCCCGGGAGGCTTTACCTTTCTGAAGGTTTTTCGTTAAATAAATCCACCACGGTAGTTAGAAAACCTGCTTCACTAATTGGTGCTCAGATTCCACAATTTCATGAGTTCTCATATGCAACTTTCAGCAACTGTACCATAAATTGACCATTAACCTTTTTGCAATGGAATAAAAGGTTTATTGAACACAAACTGATCTTGATTGATTGGAGGGGTAGGGTACAGTATTAAGAGATAATTTGAATGGAAGTTACCTGGGCTGCCTTGGATGATACATACATTCTAGCAATTACTGCAGATTATTTATGTACATTCACATACACGTATGCAATCACACATACACACAATTTATATATAATGTCCATGTTTTCCAGGGAGACTGATTTAGAGAAAAAGTTGAAGGAAGAAACTTCAGGTCCATTCAATTTAGCTTAATGACTCCGTGTCTAAAATCCAGAGCTCCAGGACAAAACATTCATACTTGAATTCACCCTTGTGTTACAGTGTAGTAAACACTGTGACTAAAAATGCTATTTTACTTGTTAACAAGGCAGTTCAGCTTTCCTAGAGGCAAAATGAACTTCCTAGACTTTCTAAGTGGGAAGTCTGTTGCAGAAGACATAGTCATTTTATTATTAATATTATAATAAATACTCTTAGGTTTTTACTTTGTATTAATCTGTGATGTAATGCATCTAATGAATGACCTGGAAGAAAGCGTTTAATACTAATGCTTGCCATTAAATAATACAGTGGAACTTGTGCACCACACTGTCCATCAGTAACAAAAACTTTATGGACTCCTTAGACTTTCTATGTAAACCTTTTGATCCAAACTGGAACTGCATTCAGCATTTTTCAATAAACCAGGTGTTATACAGCAGATGGTGCCTTTCTGGTGAACAGGCAGAAAACAAGCATTTAAGGATGTTCTCATCACATTATTATAATTCACAAATTAAGCAAAGAAAATATATTTCACTTTCAGTTTATGCTTGCCTTTCTTCTTTTAAAGAAAACACTTTGTCATTATTCCCTTAATTTCCAATGTTCAGGCTACCATTGCCATTACCATTGTTGCCAAGTCATCTCATGAATGCACAAGGATGGCATAAAGGCAACTGGAGGTTTTGCAGAAGTACAAAGGAAATTTAAAGAAAAACTAGTGGAGAAAATTATAAAAATCAGCACAACGGGGATGATGGTTTTGATAAGCATGGAACAATTATTGAAAAGGATCAACGAGGAATTTGAGAAAAAGAAAGAAGGCGGCAATGAATATAGCAAACTATTATTTTTGCTTATTTAGCACAATCTTCACCTATTCTCAAGTTAATTTCTGCACAGATTATTAAATTCCCAAAAATGTCTAGGCAATAATGCAGATAATTTATAGGGGACAAAATGTTCCAGCTTATTCTTGATCTTCCTTTTAAATGGATTATGGCAGAGAAAGCTTAGACAAACTGAGCAGGTGATTTACCAATGCTTTTCTGTGTGCTGCTTTGCTCCCCCTAAACTTTGTTTCGTTTCTCACAAATTATTTAATTTTTAAGAAACGTTATCAGAAAAGAGAAGAGGAAAGAAAGACAAGGTAAAAAAAGCTAGTACTACATTTATAATGTTAAAGGAATTTTAAATATTCTAAACATAATTATTTTTAATATCCCCTTTACTACATGGATCATAGAAATAGTTTTTCATTAAAACCAGTTATATAATCACAAATGACTTGTGAATTGTCAATCACAGCCCAAATCTATTGCCAAATATAAGGATAGGGTCTATTGAAGGTAAACGTTTCTTAATGCAGTTATTTAGAAAGCCAAAAAGAATAACAAACTGGAACAAACGTGATGTGATAAAACTAATCTACAGAGAGCTATAGGTTATATAATTAAATTATATTAAAACTAAGAATGAAAATTGCTAGGAACAGATGATACTGAGTATCAGGCCTATCTTGTAACATGAATCAATAAGGTCCCAAATTTACAGAAATATATTCAAAGCCGAGAAACAAACCTGTGTTGTTATACAGATTTTTTTTAGCACAGTTGGAACCTCAGATTTCCTAATCAAATTCTCAGTATAGGGGTTTAGAAGTAAATCATACAAGATTTGGGCCCCAGATAAATAGAGCAGAAGGCACCAAATATTTTACATGCCGATATTAGATTGTGAATGCAAGCATATCTAACTGAAGGCAAAGAACACTTTTGGTAGTGAATGCATTAGTATTTCAATATATCTTATGTAAAAAGAAGGAAACAAGTGGAATCATGTCAGAAAATGTATAAAAGCATATATTTTCTGGGTGTTTGTATTGTTTTAATGTTTTTGTAAATTGTTTTGTTTTATAATTTTAGAATTGGAAGCCACCCAGTATCATTTGGTTGAGTAGGGGGCTATAGAAATTAAATAAATAATAAACAGCCAAATCATGAGTTGAAAAACTTAATATATTAAATTTAAATATAAGGTAGGAAACTTTCTTGTGGTTAAAAGGACAAGCAATTTTTCCTGCTGGGTTACAAATATCAGTCAATACAATTGTGTTTATATGCATCAATGTCTTGTGACCTCATAAAGACCCTACAAAAATGGGAGACTACCCTATGAGTTTATCCACTTTCTGCTAAATGTATAACTCATAATCAGCTATACTATCATGATATCCATTTGCCGTAGCAGTCTAGCATAATTATTGTGTAAGTTTACCTGCCATGTTCTGGTAATTGCAGCAGGATAAAACTTCAAATATGCCATCAGCCAAAAGATGTTATCCTCCTGTGTGTTGTGGCCTGCCAGCGGCCAGTGGAGCTGGCAGCAGATTCAGACAGTGAGGAGATTGGGGAGGAACATGGGCCAGTCCTGGAGTCTGGGGAAGGCTGTCAAGTGCTGTGCATTGGAGGCAGAAATGAGGCCGGGGCTGTCTGACAATTATCAGCTGCCTTTGGAGTCAGACATCAGTGAGGCCAAAGAACAGCTGGAGCCTGTTCCCAGTGTGTGCATGCACAGAGCTGCCAGAAGGGAACAGCTAAGAAACAAGGGTCAACTTGGGAGTAAAGCCACAGGTGGACGGTGAATTGACCCTCCCATAGGGAATAAAAGAGGAGCGAAAGGGGAGTGGAGTTTTGCAGGAGACAATTAGTTCATCTGGGTGAAGATCTGTTCCTGCATTCTTGCCTACTATTGTCTGCTACAGTGTAGCATCTGAAAGATATCGGCCTGGCAGCTCTCCAAGCTTGATAAAGGTATGTAATTGCAATATAGGAACAATACATTTTCAGCAATGGTTGCTTTCCAACCTTGTTTCAATTTAGTTTCTGAATGTTTCGTTCCGAGGCTAGGTAGCAGCAGCAGGATTTTCTTGTTTTATTCTTAGCTTATAAATGTCTTGTGTGCCAGTGTGGTCAGTTAGTTGTTTGTTCATTTGGAGTTGTATTTAAATTCTGAGCAGCTGATTGGTTCTCTTGTTGATTGGTTGTTCAAATGGCCTGGTTTCTTACATATTCATATGCTGGATCTAGATCAATATGCTTGTTAATTGCTCTTTGAGTAGAATACCAGGCTTCAATAAATTTACGTGTGTGGGAGGTGTTAGCATGGTCAATGGTTTTTGTTCCTTCCCAATCGAACAATACTTCATTGCTTAGTCAAAAAGAACTAATGAAAAATAAAAAAATATTTTATTTCCTTTGCTTTCAGGATGTGCTTTTTTTATATGTGCTGTGTGTCAATTGTTTTTAAGATCCAATGGGTCTGTGGCTTGATTTGAATAGAACTGCCATACATGTTTAGTGCATTTTTTGTTAACAATAAAGGAAATCAATTTGTGTGCTTTTCTGTGTGCAAGCATGTGAATATAAATGCATTCTACAATCTTTATTACTTTACTTTAGATTTACTTTACTTTAGATTTCTGTTTCTGTTCATTCTGTAACAGATTTAAGTCAGACTCATTTTCTTCAAATTAACAGGAAATGACAAATGACAAGTTCCAGACAAAGATTCTAATTTAAATGAATGTCCATTTCAAAGACGAGATAAATTGATAATAAAATGATGGAGACCAGAGATCCATCACTTTGTTATTCTTTACTTTTCCATGTCATATATGTATGTATGTGTGTGTGTGCATACACACTCACACACACAGAGCTGTTCTAAAAACAATACAAGATGACAAGTGATACATACTTCATCGTTTTCCAAATGGAAGGAATGTGCTTCTTTATCTCAGATATCTTCACATAATGGAGAGTTTATTAAAATCTTTCTAAACTTAACATAAAAATATTTAAGCAAGTGTTCATTTACTAAGGAAGCTTCTTAATGAATTTTAGTATTCCATCTTATGTATATTCAGAGCATTGTTCAGGAGGTAGCATTTTTACTGTCCCTCTTATAAAACTTTTTTCTCAAATAAGAAAAAGGCCAAAAATTAAGACCAACAAACCATCTGTTTCATCTTCATAATTGCTTCATGCATATTTTCTTATAATACTTACGTTGTGTAATAGTTGTGTTAAATTCTAAACATCTTTTTTGAAAAAAATGTATTAATACATCAGGTCAGTATATTAGAAACATTAAATTTGATTTGCAAGATGCAAATCAATGCTACTGTATTAAATTTCTTGGTTTACCCTACCATTGATATTAATATAATCCACCAATATACTTGCAATAATTAACTTAAATTTGCAGATTTGAGTCCCTTATAAGCTCTGACCTTATAAGGGACAGATCATTCCACTGAATTCCAATCATCTTTGGAGGAGCCTAGTACATATTTCAACACCCATTTGTATGATTGGCAATTTGAAATATTAAAGCTACAAATAGTTTTAATGATTTTTGTAATCTCTATATCATTTAATACTACAAAACCTTTTAAAGTAGAGCTCAGATTATGAATATTCCATATCCAATATAGCATTATATCTCATATCAGTGTAATTTGAGGGGTTCCATAAAATATATTTTCCAATTACATGAAACAAAAGGTAGGCATGAGAAAATAAAAGCACAAGAATCTTGAAGCTACTTTGTCAGTTGATTAATGAAATGAAAAGCTAGTGAAAATCAGATTATACAAGAATTAGGATATTTTTCTCACCATGGACCATGTAGAGTTTATTTATTTATTTATTTATTTA
>AZIM01002690.1:77385-90325 GCA_000516915.1 Ophiophagus hannah
AGAAGGTTGCAAAAGATGATCACATGACTTTGACACAGCAATGGTCATAAATATGAACCAGTTGACAATCATTGGAATTTTGATCATAGGGATGCTGCAAAGGTAGTAACTGAAAAATGGTCATAAGTCACTTTTTCAGTGCTGTTCTAACTTTGAAGGTCATTAAATGAACTGCTGTAAGTTGAGGACTACCTGTCCTTGATTTGTTGAATTTTGCAGGCTTGGAATTTTGAANAATCTAATGTACTTCTGTGAAGAAATCATTAAATCTTATTACTTCCCCAAGTTCTATGGAATTCTTAGGTAATTAGGATTTGATTTTAATTTCTGTGTGTGTGTGTTCCTCCATTGTCTGCGTTGAAAAGTCCTCAGAGTGATTTGGTTATAGTTACAAATCTGCACTGACACATGCAAGGAGCTGCCTTATTTTCCTTCCTCTTGTTGGTACTTTTTTAATGAATTATGTATCTGATTTATATTTAATGTGTTTAAATTATGTATTCAAATTTTAAATTGTGTGTGTAGTTTTTAGTACTGTGTTCTTCAAATTCAATTATTTGTCCACCAATTTTTAAAGAGAGAGGCTTTAAAAGCTTGTATAATTTAACTTAACGTTCTTTTAAAGCTGTATGTGTCAAATCAGATTTTCAATTGTATATACTGGTAGTGTTATGTCTGCACAAAATTTAATGAGGAAACCTAAATACTATATCCTTCTAGATTGGGAAAAGTTGTATTGGAATATTCAGAATATGTATCATTTTTTAAATATACAATAGAGCTTTTATTAAAAGAAGCTCTATGATTCTCTTTTATGTTTATCTTTGTTTCAATCTGGTGCAGAAAAAAGTACCAGGAATACAAAAGCCTTTTTAAACTTGTTTTATTCAGATACAAATTGAAAGCAGTTGATGAATGAAACACAATCCGACTATGCTCTTCTTCCAAAAGAAGGAGAAGCACAGCAAGCTATAACAATGACAAATAAGCATCATGGTTCAAATTTGATTTCTAGTAGCTAAATAGGCAACTGGACCTACTATATGCAGTTACTTTATAGATGGCTATAGTACCATCTGTAATTTGACAGTTCTGCTTATAAATGCAGGCAAGAATGCTTTGTAAACATATTTGCCACTGCAACATCCATTGATTGAGCTAATGCTTGGAACTGATGTGGTTCTTCCCAGCCATTCCTACCTTTTAGAAACAGGAGCTCTTCTGCTGTTTTGGAATATAATAGGCTGGAAATCCTGGCCAGAAAGCTAATCATTAAGGGATGCAGAATTTGCTTTAAGTTTCTTTAGAATTTCATATTAAGAACTGAAACAAATGAAAAACAAATAAAGACATACAATATAAATAGTCTTCTGTAGTACTTTCAGAAAGGGGGAGATGAGAACACACCTTTGGCCTAAAATCATGATTTTAAAATAGCTGTTAATGCAAGATTTGTGTCCATGTACAGTCTAAACTTTATTAAAAGGAGGAATCAGAAGTACTTTTAATTTGTGAGCTAATGGATGTTTTCACCTCATTTTATTAAATAGCAGCCATATTTTTAATACAAAATAGAAAAATGTCCAAACAAAAATTAGGTATAATGAAGCAAAATCTGAATAACACCATTCTGTTTGTGCAACTATGAGAAGAGTCAAGTGAGTAACTGTGAGAGCCTTCCATATTATTATATAGTGGTGTTCTCTTGTCACCTTTGGAACATATTTTAACATGTTCCATATGATATGCTATTGTGATTGCTAGAATGCAGACCATTATATTTTAAAAAATAAATTGCAACTTTGAAACCAAAACTATGGAAGCACTGTATTGGAGAAAATCTAAAGTACAAGTTGGAACATTTGGTGCAGTTAATCTTGAGAGCTTGTGGCCCCAGATAATTCAGAATATGGCCAGCTGGTTAAGGAGACATAATGCAGATACTTGTCTCACACCTGTTATGCTGGTTTTCATTTCACACTGTAAAAATGGGAACAGAAATAATAAGACTCCCTAATAATAGAGAGACTTAAGCTAAACACTGAAGGTCTTTTACTATTACAGTCAAGCCTTTGTGCCTGTTCCTATGAAAATAATTTCCAGCTCCTAGGAAACTTCGCATCCTGTTCCCATGGATATTCTTGCACTGAGAAAGTAACTAAAGCTATTAAGGCCTTAATGACGACCCGTTTTCTTGATCCCACTGCAAAAATCCACTCTGCTCCAAGGTTGCACAGAATGCTGGGATAAATGGGAGGCAAGGATGTCAACAAGCACCTATGAAAGCTGGTAGCTCTACACTCTCCAAGGAGCTCCCCTCCCCCCTCAACCCAAATTGGCAGTTATTGTAGTTTCTCTTGTTAGAGTGATAAGATTTCAAAATCTTCATCCTCTGAATCAAAGAATCTTTCCAATCTGTCTGCATCAGAAGAATCTATAAGACATGAACGATTTATATGCTTCAGTTACATTGTCCCCACAACACATTTAATCATAATTAAATATAAACTGAAACATCAGCTGTGATTTGCAAGCATCTGAATAATAAAAACACTAGGTAATGCCAGACAGTTTATTATTTTTAGCAAATGCTCACGGTTTATGACAGCTCAGTTTGCATCAGGCACAGTACATGGTAGCTTGGCCTTATCTATTTTCCGAAGTTTTTACAGGGATGAAAAACTAAAATAGTACTGTACCACAAAAATCCTGCAAGAGCAGCTCTGCTTTGCAGGATTTAGAAGTAATTATTTTATGAAACAATAAAAATGTAGTGAATAAAGAGGATGACTCCTAGGACGGAAGACTACCCTCACCAAATGTGAGTCCAGGTGAAAAAAAAAATGTTTTGAGAAAATGCCTCAGACAGCCGCCACCTCCCATTTTCATGAAAAGGTAGGGAAGATCTCTTAAACCTACAGGATTCTGTTACTATAGCTATTCTGATAAAAATAACTTTAGATCTGCACAATCTGTTTCATCGTCTGGTCTATCTAATACAGCTGACATTATATAGAACTGCATCTAAAAACAATCCAAAAACAATGATTTTTAAAGATCAAATATCAATTTTGAAAGCTGGTACTATTTCTTAGGCAATGAAAAAACAAATGTTATCATAATTTATCTGGAATAAAAAATATCTCCAAATATTAAAACTCCTTTATTCTTTCTACAACCAAATAAATGAACATTACCTGGAGTGAGATTCAAAACATCGGGGCTAGAGAAGTGTGAAGGCTGATGTTCTATTAGCTCAAACATGGGAAGGGCTCCTCTAATCAGTGACAACTGTTAGAAATATATTAAAAACAATTATACTCCTTTGCTATTTCTAGGGGTGTCGAGTATTTGATGCATAATGCACCTTCACAGTTTCATTTACAAAACAAATTTCCAGTCTTTATGATTGGAAATACTTGCTTAAAATGTGTGAATGCACAATATATTGCAATACTAAAAAATATTATTCTGAAAAGTATAGTGGTTTTACATATTTGGTATAATTCTCTTCAGTTTCCTACAATAAAAAAGAACAAAATAATAAAAGCACAGCAAAACTAATTGGGAATAGAATATACACAAGCACTTAAGGAACACAAATTAATGCAGCCAACAAAACAGTAGCTTTCAAGTGAGATTTTAACTCAAGAAAGGGCAAATTTATATAGTTTGATTTCACTGTTTTTCATTACATTAATCTATCCTTTTATGTTAGCTTGTACAAATTTGAATATTTTTGTGTGCATTTTCCCCTAACATGCAAAGTTGCAAATGCCATTTTCTTTAAATGTGCACTGTTGTATATTGCAAATTGTCTGTAAAATAAGGATTAGTGCAGATGCTGGAAAACCAGAAATTTATATATTTGTTAAATGTATGCTTATTTATATTAATCATATTTATATCCGCTATCTCACCAAGGGTGACTTACTGGACGAGTTTAACTTTTTTAACCTTTCCCCCATTTATGTAATGTACAATTAGGTTCCCCTTCCTTTTTTCCACTGTTGATTTAATATACAAAAGTAGGGAAGTTGTTACGGTCACAAATCAAGTCTGTATGCCTTTTGAAGAAATTAAGTCATTTAGACTTTGCTACTGTGTAGTATTTTCTTGTTCCATCCTCTTTAAATACCAAAGCATGTTAGCTTCTTGAAAGCACAAGCAGTGCTAGAAGTGCTACAACTAGCTAGTGCTCAAAGCCCTTCTAGAGATTTAAAGCTAGTAATCAATATTAAGGTACTGTCTAAACAATTTCATATTTCATTGTTGAACTTTCTATCCAATTGTTTTAGTGCATCCTAAAATCTATTTTGCACTAAATATAACTGGCATGGAAATACTGCTTCTAGCACACTATCATTAAATTAATACTTTAATAATAGGCTACAGGATTTCCATCACAATATCCAGCTCATTACCCTATTTTATATATCTGTGAAAATACATTCCTAAACTAGGCCTAGGACCTAGTTTGATGGCTTTAATGTGCCTTATATGAAATGCAGAAAAAGCTTGGGCTTCAATCTCAAGCAAATAGGATAAATAAATGTGGCTAGCTGAGACCCTATTGATTTTAATGAAATTTGCAATATTAATTGAGATATTTCATGTTCATTGTTATTTCATGTTCTATCATTTGATGTTTCAGAGTTACATTTTTTGTTTTTTGTTTTTTAAGCGTACGACACGTGTTAGCCAGGGATCACCAAGGTAGCTGGCTGCCTCTGTGAAAGGATTTTTTTTCGGGCATATTATCTTAACTGGGGGAAGCTCCTTTCTTGTCCCTGTGTGGTTTATTTGCTCACGGGAATCAAGCTGCCAACCTCAGCAGTGCGCAAGCCCAGGGTCTTGCCACGGGAGCCACCGTAGCCTTAAGATGATTCGTTTCAAGGGTCTTGCGGATCACATGGTTTCAAGCAGGAATTTGGGAGAATTCCCCAGTGATCATGTGGGCAGTTTTGTAGAGTACCTGGTGCTCACTGGCAATAGGGGATGACGCAGAGACTACTCTTGACCAGCCTCTCTCTATTGACAGATGGCTCCTTAGTGGACTGAGGAGCTCCTGTAAACTAAGAGGTCAAAGTAATGTCTAGAGGGGGTGAAGAGGAATTTATTTTCCTCTTTGATTGTGTTGGTAGGCTCTTGTTTAAGGTAACCAGCTCTATTTTTGGGAGGTGGTGGAAGGTAGGTTCCCCACCCAGCTACTAGGACCAGTTTGCATAGTATATTACACAGTTAGACATGAAATATTCAATTTCATATCTTTTTAATATTTTTCCCTAATTTCTTGTCTCTTCATGAATGGGTAGAGTTCGATGTGTCCTTGGCTAGTGGCTTAGATGCCAATCCCATGCCCATTCCTGGTTCTTCTACAGATCTGCATTTCACTTCAAGAGGCAACTGAAAAAAACTCCTGTGTTCCCTCCTTAATAGGCCTCCCTAGATTCAACCATTTTTGACAACTGTTACCTGACTCCAAAAAGGAAACATTTATTAGAGGGCAATTATACAACACACTCCAAGGGGATGATTATCTGGATCCTTTGAATACATGGGACAAAACCAGCATTGATTTCTTACATAAACAAATAATTCCATGGTAAAACTTAGATCTTTTTTACTAGGTGCTTCAAGATACTAGAAGTACTTTTATTTGTACATTTCCCATATTTTATCACTTTTAAACAAATATTCCAATGGATATCTCTGAAGGAGGTAAAACATTGTCAATATCAAATAAAGCACACAGATTCATCTATCCTACAATAGTAAAATGCTAATAATTAAGCAATCAAGAAAAGCTGTAACCTGTAAGAAAGATGTCTAACAGAGCTAACGTAAGATGACACTGGCAACAGATATCTTGATAAGATTGGTAGACTTTTAAAAATAACTTTTCACCTTACCCTAATTCTTCCAAATGCATTCATTATTATATTCTTTTTAAAAATTCAGACATTGTCCTAGTCCAGTGGTGGTGAACGTATGGCATGTGTGCCACAGGTGGCACGCAGAGCCCTTTCTGTGGGCACGCACGGTCGCCCCAGCTCAGCTTCGCCACGCATGTGTGTGCGCCTCCTGCCAGCCAGTTGGTCTTCGGGTCTCTGCCACGCATGCGCAGGGCACATGTGGGGGGATGGGGTGCATGCACAGGGGGCTTGCGTGCATGCATGGGGAGATGCACATAATGTGTGCATGAATATGTGTTACATTTTGGGTATGGGTGTACTTTGGCCACTCGGTGCCAAAAAGGTTCGCTATCACTACCCTAGTCATAAGTTCTGACCATTTTTTTTTTTACAAAAAAAAGCTACATACAAACCTTCTTAATTTGTTGGCACCAGTCACTGAAGTCTTCTTCTTTCTTGCAGAAGAATCCCTATAATGGCAATATTTGTATTAGTCTAAAACAGATTCAAATTAAGAAGACCCTTATTAGATAAGTTCTCCTCCAGCATTCAGTATTACAGAGTGGCCAATAGGTGTATTTGGAAAGCTCACAAGCTTGTACTTGGAGGGCAATATGAATTCCCAGTAGCTAGTATTTAAGGCATGCTGTCTGTGATTCCATCCACATTAGTAGGCACTGATAGCCTGATTGTCCATCAACTTGACCAGTTTCCTGTATGACATGATGTCTCTCCTGAATCTCACTACATTAAATTTCAATGGATGATCTTTCTAGTAATATTGTAATATAACGTAAACAATATGGCATCTGACCATTCATTACACAATATGTACAAAGATTTGTCTAGGATACCTGTCTTTCTTCTGTTATCCCATAATCTAGAAGCCTCAACTATTGTTATCTGGAAATAATTATTTCTCATGCTTCAGAACAGCAATATATTTAATTTTATGATGAAAAGGGAGAGCACAGGGAATATACCTTCATAAAGAGAGGAATCAGTTAGCTAACTAGTGACTAGAGGATTGTCCAAAATCGTAACACTCCCTTGATAGGAAAGTGAACTTCAGGTACACATACTCACTACTGCAATAGAAGGATCCAGCTCTGCAATGCTCATTCTGCAAGGCGGATGCTGACAATGAAAACTTTCATCAGAGATACGGCAACTGTCTACAGGATCCACTGCAGGCTGAGTAGTGTGTGGGTCAAGATAGACTAGTTCTTCACCTAAATAAAGATCAATGGAAAGATCATGGATCTACAAGCTCCTTAATACTATCAACAAACTCTATATGAGACACATCCATTGGAAACTTAAAAGATTACCTGCAAAATAACAAGCCACTGTGGTCACTGTACAATTGACTAGTGCCTAATACTTGACCATCTTATTGAAAAATATAGCTCCCATAAGTAGTATCTCAATCTTGCCTTTATCTTGATTCCATGTCTCAGACCAACTCACAAAAGGTGTATAATGCCACCACTGATCACTGACTTATTCATGAACCAGATAAAATATCATTCTAATACTGTATGTCATTGAGGATATATGACTACTCATTCCAGCTGTAAAACAACTGCACATCAGCACTTCTTGTATTCAAATTGTATTCAAATGAAGTGGTAGATTTGCTTGACAACCTGAATTTCCAACCACCCAAACAGTAGAGAGGCATACTGCTTTTCTGTTTATTTATTCATTCAATTATAAACAGATGATGCAGTAATCCCCTCAAGGACCCGTATTGGACTTGAATGCTTACGTACAGCTAAATAAAATAGAACAATTGGAAATTAATTACAGTGCCCACCCCCCAAAAAAGTTGCCAGTTGACCCCAAAGGCTACCCAAGTCTATCAACAATAATGCTTGAACAAGTGCATTAAATACCTAGCAGTGGTCCTCCAAGCTAATGGAAAGAAAATGGCTGATGCTACCGGTAACTATGTTACACAGAATGCACATAAAAGCGCAGTGGATATTTTAAGATTTTACTACTCTAATAAAGACCAATATAAACACCTGCAGCTCTTAAGCCAAGCCTCTAGCATAATTACTATGTGGTGCACAGTTTGGAACATTCCACAATCTTTCTTCGTTGAAACTCGTGCAGTCCAAATTTCTAAAGACAATTTTGAGTCCTTCACCTAATGCATATGGGGCTGGAATGGCATGTTTGGAGATGGGAATGTGCAGACCACATTAAATTACTGGCTGAAAAACACTTCTTCCATCAGGCTTAGGATAGATTTCAAAGCAAGTAGAAGCAAGCAAATTCACAAGTTTTTGCTCCTATGACTTTCTCTCTCCTACCTAACTCTATTTAGGTTATGAACAAGGAACAGTAACATTTAAAAAGCAACTGTTTGATATAGATCAATGCAGGCAATAGTTCTCAGTTTCTCATGGCTAGTAAGAGATATATGAAATACCAGGTAAATGTTCTAACTCAGAGAAGGGTTTCCCTCCCTCCAGCCTTATGTAATGCTCTCCCTCAACATTGCTAGAAGATGTAAGAAGATATCCTACCTGCCAGGACTATGGCCCTGGACTTAGAACAAGTTGAAGCAGGGTTTCCTATATTTCTGCAGTACTCTTACTCTTCTTTTGAACAAAATAATAGGATTTACTAACATGCAATTACTGCTTTCTGACATTGTTCTGGCAAGCGTTAAGTGAATCATTGGTTTGTAAGTGAATCTGGCTTCTCCCATTGCTTGCCAGAAGCCAGCTGGGAAAGTTACAAATGGTGATCATATGATCCCAGGAATGTGGAACCGTCATAAATGCATGCTAGTTGCCAAGTGCTCAAATTTTGATCACATGACAATGGGGACGTTTAATAGTTTTTAAGTGTGAAAGATGGTCATAAATCACATTTTTGTATGTCACTGTAAATTCAAACAGTCACTAAATGAGTGGCTATGTAATTTGAGGACTACCTTGAATTGTGCGTATGTGTAATTCTGGGTTACTAGGAAACTTGTTATATAATCTCAATAGTCTCCAAAACTACAGGTTAAAGATTGTCAAACCACTTTATCATAGTACAGGCTGGAAAGTTTAATATATTTTTGCATGACCATGTAAGAAGTTAATCTATTTACAGATCAAAATTTGAGGGAATACAGATTTTAGGGATGACCACGTTTGAACAAAAACAGATGTTTCCTACATAGTATAAATATAAACTTAAGACACCCCATGGTGGGTCCTCTTAAGAGGAATGCTTCAAGATATGTCAATAAATAGCACTAAGCCTTGTTCAGTCTCGGCTTACAGCAGCTGGTTTACACCTGAGAACATGGTTTGAAATATCTTACGGACCCATACTCATTAATATATTCAGCATTTATACAGCTTAAACTTACCAACATATCCAATGAAATAATGAGCACTATTGGGTTTTCCTCCAATCACACCTAAAGACTGAGGCATCATAAAACAATGCTGGAAAGTAATATATCCACAATTAATCACAGTGGAAAACAACACCATTGCAATAAAGAGCATTACCCAGCTATTCACAATAGATTTTTTACACATATCCACTGAACATTCAAACCAATTACTTCAGCACTGGCCATTTTTAAAACAAGAAACCACAGGGAGAAGCCATTTAAAGTGCAATCGTTTTCATGAAATAACAGTGTCAAAGCTACTTTATATAATTAGTAAACTCCAATAAAGGGTGACTGACAATGGTAACATGAAATGATGATTGGCTCCCTACACACAATACCCACCAGCACAATTTTATGCATAGTATTTACTCAAAACTAAGCCCCATTCTCAGGCAAATGTTTATACAAGTTGGTAGTTTAATCATGTTATTAATTAGTCAATGAAGACACAATTGTTCAGAATTAGCTCAGAGAAAAATATTTATGTCCTTGAATTATTAAATAGAACTAGGACAAATGTGCATTAGGCACCCGCATGTTTAAATCACTGCAACAAGCACTAAATTCTACCTATTCAGAATGAGCTGCTCTAATAATGACAGTTCTGGATAGAGCAGTTGAACATGTAGATCATGTATTTCAGACATTCTGAGCCTCATAAAGAATTTATCTTGGCATGCTATTGCATTCACAGTTAACACTGTTAATTATGAATATGAACCAGAATTATAAGTATTAAAAATGCATACCAAACCACATGGTTTCAGGATATCCAGGTAGTTAAAATTATTTTTATACCTTTAGTGTTTCAATATAGGCTTCATTGATGTCTGTGAGACCAAGGCGAAGAGGTATCAGCAGCACTAGTGGCTTCCAAAGCAATAAACTGTCTGTAGATTCATCTCCATCTGGATAACCATTGGAAAGAAAATCTGATTCTGCAGAAGGAAATGCTGAGGCTCCAGGACATGGACAGTTGGGCTTGCATAACCTTCCTGCCAAAAGATAAAAAATCAGCAGAAATAGCCTTGGTTATGCCCATATAGCCTAATTTGCTGTTGAATAGCAAATTGCAAAAAACATACAGTACATCTACCACATATTACTTGCAGCTAGTATTGTATTGTATTGTATTGCATTGCATTGCANATTGCATTGCATTGCATTGCATTATATTTATATATTTATATATTTATATATTTATATTTATAATCAACATTTCAAAGCCTGGAAGCAGGTTCTTCCACACATTCTATTGCTACCATAAAGCTGCAAAAGTAAAGTGTTTCATAAGTAGAAAAAAATCTGTATATTCTAGCTTTGAGAGCTTAACAATTCAGTTTTTACCAGACATAACAGTAAATACTGAAATATATATAAATATAAAATTGCACTATTTCAAAATCCACCTCTAACAACAGTACCAATAAAAACTTACTCAATCCAATCAATTAGAGATTTGACACACTGTAGCAGGCATCCTGTAAACCTAACAAATGTCTTGTTAGGACATTTAAGACCAATTATCTTAAAAACCATACCCCTTCAAAAATAGGCACATACTTTTATAAACAGTACAAAGATACTTACTTATTTCCTCTATCACAACAGTATTGTCCATAGCTATGTGCACTGCCAAAGAACTCCACATATCAAATGTGGCAAGTTTTCTAAGGATAAAAAATAAAGACAAGTGAATCAGGTGCAAATGAAGAGATCTAGAAAATTGCCAAGGGCAATCGCATCATGCGAGTCATTATCAGTGAACCAATACAACATCCCAAGTTTTAATCTCATATTTTAATGAAGTACACAAAATGATAACAATGTTATAAATAATATAAATATGTATTACAAATTACCTGATTTCTTCTTTTGCAAACAACTTCATAATACTTAAATTTTATAATTCTGACCAACACAAAATAAAGAGCTCACAGAGGAAAGGACTTTCCACCTATGGTTAATATGTTCTTGTTATGGTCATTCAAAGTACACTTGACTCCTGATGAGATACAATTTTCTTGGCAATATTTTGAAAATGGTTTCTCAGTCCCTTTTTTTACTTCCCAGAACTCAATTCTGAGTTCCTAGTTTAGCGTGTTTAACTACTATACCAATTTTGTTCTATTTGAAATGTTATCAATACTCATTTATACAGTGCAATTGATGTATGTAAAGCTTTTTAAAAATATAGAATAATTATATTCTTTCAAAGGCCTTTTGAGCTAAAAAATATTGTTTTCTTCATTAGACAAAAACTCATTTCCTGTTTATAGTCTTTGTATATATATCTGGTTGTCCTCTATAGGATCAAGATGCTGAATCAGATAAGTGTTTGGCCTAATCCAGCAGGGCATGGAACAAGGAGTGAGAAATGGAGGCAGAAAAAAGATATAATTCAATATTATATGAGTTACATGAATTTCATTTTGAAGTTTCAGGACAATATTGAGTCTCAAGTGGCTTTTCTAGAATTCTTGAAAACAGTGAACTATATGGAATATATATGTTAGTAGCATTTTGAAAAGCCATTCATTCTGGAGCTCAATAAATTGCTCAGACAACTATATTTCAAGGCACCATAAAAACAATAAGGGAAAACTAAGCATAAGCATATGATAATTGACATATTTGGCATAAATTCCTCCAGCATGAAGACAGAATAAATGAACATCATGAGATACAGACTGCTGATATCCAATTCAGAGTCTACAAGAAATAGTATCTCAGTATATCGATGACAACTATAGCTTCAAATTGTGAATGATCTTTCCAGCAGCCTTCATGTTTTGCACTTATTAATATAGAAGACAAAGTTGAATCTTCTGAGCCTTTCTCCCCAAACAGGCCCATTCCCAAGGAAAAGCCTTGCAATGCAGTATCATTTTATTTTCACCCAGAGAGGCTGAAATGGAAATTCCAGATGGCACCTTCAACCTCCAGCTACCATAAGCACTCCAACAAGTTACTGTAGTCAACCATATCAAAATTCATAGAAAGATCCAACAGAATCGTATTTCTCCCCCCACCTTCCCTAGTACAGAATATCCAAAAAAGTGATCAAGACCATCACCACATGTAAGCCAGAGGGGAAAGGGTCAAGGAAAACTGACCCATTTAAATACTCCTGAAATTGCAATGCTACTGTCTTCTCCATCAGTTTGTCTTAATATAGAATGTCAGATACTTCTGAAACTTATTAAAATATATTAAGTTTAATTATGGCCTTATTTGAAGCAAAAACCTCATCTTTTTTCCTGTAAGGTTACAGACAATTCAACATGCAAAAGAAGTATTACTGATCTGAGTATTACTGATCTATCATTGTCAGGATAGAACTGTTTGAGGCTGAAGAACTTTTCTTTAGAGAAGTAGTAATATTAACAGAATGAAAACCTGTATCCACGTCCTCACAAAACAAGTAATGAAACTAATTCAGACTCCTGTTCAACATCTATATGAAGCCGCTGGGTGAGATCATCCATGCGTTCGGGGTAGGGTGTCATCAATATGCAGATGACACCCAGCTTTTCATCTCGACCCTGGACCATATCAGTGATGCCCTCTCTGTGATGTCCCAGTGTTTGGATGTGGTACAGATCTGGATGGG
>AZIM01002690.1:93140-105687 GCA_000516915.1 Ophiophagus hannah
TTCAAGTTGCCAAGTTTGGGGACCCCTGCTGTAGATGCATATGAAAGTAATTATACATTATTTCTTATTAAACAAAGTTATATGGCAACCCTTCTATGAGAAAGAACTCTGGGAGCAAACAAAGTATGAAAAGTATTAGAATACAATCTCCCAACAGAATAAATGGAAAATGTTTGTGGTCTCTTTGGGGGGGCATGAATATTTGCTGAAAGAAGCAAAAATGGATATGTATAAGAGTGTTGTTACATGGAAGTTACTTTTGGGTATGTCTGCAACACCATAAACACTAAATTGAATGCAGGGCGATTGGGATGTTTAAGAAATACGTGTGGAAGACAAGAAGAGATAGTGCCCAAAATGAATGAATGCTAAATGAATATGAATTGAGGACAAGGAATAAATATGGATTGAACACATAGTGAGCACTATACAAGAAATATGGTAGTTTGGTCATGTAGAGAGAATGACTGAAAGTCAAATTGTAAGACAAATAAATAAATTGTGGCTGTGTTGAAAGGAAGAGGAAAACTGGCATTGGATGGAACTAATAGGATTCTCTAAAAGAGTTGAGGACTTTAAAGAATGAAATGCATGAAGCAATGTTTCGATACGATGGAAGCAAAGGTGGTATAAGTTGTTTCTCTGACTGATAAAGATTTGTGCAATCTTTATGTAAAATTCTGTAGCAACTGCAGAGTTCCCAGTTAACAGTGATGAGAACTACCACTGCTATGCTATATAAGGCGATAAGAGATGAGAAAATCTTTGTCTTGATATATAAGATAGATTCATTCTAAATTGAAAATTAGTTCTTCTGCAGTAATTCTTGTTTTTTTGTTTTTTTTAATAAATTTTGCTAAAGATACCTCTGAATTTGTGATTGGGAAAGAAGTATTTTCAGCTGCCAGAAGCATAACAGAAATTTTGTAAGGAGAGAAAGATATGAAGAGGTATAGTGAAGCATATTAATTCCTTAAAGTTAAACACATTACATTTCCTTTCCTTAGCTCATGTTTTAATTACCTTGGCTTAGTATTTCTGATTCCCTTGTTTCAGTTTGTATAACACTGCTTATCCTGAAAGGGATTAAAGTAGGGTACATGTATGTATGGTTTGCATAATTTATAGCTGAAGGCAAATTGAAGTGTTAGCTTATTGCATCTTATAATCCACAGAACAAAATTTCTTTAGGATAGATTTCTTCTCTGACATAAAATGTAGAAACTTTTTTTAAATAATAAAAGTGGTCCTATGTGTTGTTTGCATAGATTGTAAGGGAAAAATATAGACATGCTCACATCTGAAGAAAAGCTCTATTAAGGTCAATGGAATTTATTTTTAATTTGTATAGCAGTTGGCCTTTACACAATTAAGTTTTATTCTGAAATGGCCTGTCCCTAGATAACCTAGATCCATAATAGAAAAAAACTGAAAGGCTAGACCAATTTCTACATTATTTCCCTAACTCGATTTCCAATAATAAAACATGGTAATTTATACTATATTTGCAAATGAACATATTCTCACATTTGATTGCCTATAGTGCTGATAATAATCTTACCTATTTGGTGGATTGAGTAGTAACTGTCCTTTTTATCAATGAAAGCATTGAGAACATTGTAATAGTTGTCTGTCTGTTTCTTCCCTTTCATCCACCTCCAATCTAAGAAACAAAAGGCAATGCTAAAGAAAAAAAAAAGAAAATCCAACTGCCACCCTTATATTTTCAAGGTATTCATACCAAAATAATCAACTTGCTTTAAATGGATCCTTTCTAATACAAAGGTTGATGATTATAGTCTGAAACTGCTTGAAAAGATAACTTCAGATATAATCTGCATGTAAAGTAATGAACACTTTTCTGCTTTTATTTTTATTGTAGTTCAACAATCAACTCCACCAATATTTAATTTCTATGGAAAAATGTGTGTCAAAATATACTTTACACTGCAAGGAGTAAATAAACTGATCTATCATCAAACTTATTGATTTCCGCAGTCCTTTTAATCATGACAAGAATTGTCGTGATATTCATGCTGGTGGTGTTTCCAGGGGTAAAGGATTACCCAGTGACATCATCATTGCTCAGGATATATCTGTCAGTGTCTTTCATATCTCCATTAATGAGCCCACCAAAGTGCTTTCTATCTACTCACATTTTTACACACTTTCGAACTGCTAGGTGAGCAGGAGCTGGAGCGAATGACGAGCGCTCACCCCATCACACATCAGCACTCTGCACTTAAACATGGTCTTGCTGATTGTCAAACCAGTGTTCTAATCATGTGAGCCACCATGTTCCCCAAGAAAAGAGTTATACATTGTGAAGGAAATGATGCTAGCAAGGGGAACTTGGAGTATTCGTAAACAGACCTGCTTCATTATGCATTCCTTTAAAGTGAAAAACACCTTTATGAAGGACTTTGTGGTACCTGAATATAAGGAGTGTCATGATTTTGCATTATAATCATCACAGTAATGTAACTTACCTCTGCTTAAGTGCCTGCCAACCAAAGCCTGGGCAAAAATCATCTGGCCACATCTTAGCATACAACCCCAACCAGTGTCAGATGTCGGACCTGTTCCCCCTGCAGCCATAAACAATTAACATAAACCAACTTTTTGACAAGTAATCACTAATAATTTGAAGCATTGGAGTTTTATGATGTACCTGAATAGGATCAGGGGCCAGAAGTCAAAATACAGTTGTAGATAGAAATATGCTGATCTAATATTATGCCCCTCTGAATATAAGGGAACATGCAACTACAGGTAGTCCTTGACTTATGAACACAATTGAGCCTAAAATTTCTGTTACTAAGTGAAACATTTGTTAAGTGAATTTTTCCTCATTTTACGATCTTTCTTGCCACTGACTTTACTTGTCAGAACATTACAAAAGGTGATCACGTGACCCCAGGATGGTGTGACCATCATAAATATGAGTCAGTTGACAAAGTGGCCAAATTCTGACATGATCATGGGGATGCTGCAACAGTCATAAATGTGAAAAACAGTCCCAAATCATTTTTTTCAGTGCCGTTGTAACTNNNAACGGTCACTAAATGAACTGTTGTGAGTTGAGAACTACCTGTACATACATAGTGTTATATCCTATTGAGTGTGAGTAACATTTTGTTTCCTTTTCTTGTGTTGTTGTCTACTCAGCAACTCAGCAGAGAGGAGAATAAAGGAGAACATAAATATAGAAACACATTTTAGGACAATGTTATTAAATATAAATTCATATGTGTTTATGATAATGTTAAAGTTTCCTAACCATTTTAAAAAATATGAACATCTATTCCCAGATATTAATGCTTATAGATGAATAATTAAGTCCCAAAATATTAGACATGACAATTTTTAAATATATAGCCCAAATGCACTACAAATATTTAAAACATGAATTTTACATATTTTTTCAGCCTCCAAGTTTATATGCAGGAACAATAACAATCTTCTTAGAAGTACCTCTGGCTCTCAGGGCTTTTTAGAAATTTCACAATGGCTTCATAAAGGCAGATAAATTATTTTCAAACTTGAAAACCTTTCTATTTTTATCATATGCTCTTTAATCTTTATGCAAATAGAAAGGAAAAAAATTAATTGATCTAAATGATAAAAAGTTGGTTGAAAAATGGATGGCTTAATGCTTTAAATAAATAAATCTACAACTCTGATTTATTTTCTGCAAATTCCATTCTTCCATACTATTTTCAAAGTGGAAGAATCTTATTTTCAATAAAGTGAAAACATACTCAGAAGTCCACAATAGACAGTGGTGGGCTGCAACCAGTTTAACAACTGGTTCTGTGAGCGCACGCTTTGCATGGGTGTGCAGCATTCAATATACACCAATTTGAAGCTCAACTGCTTACCTTCTAGGGCAGCCCTGGTAAGTAGAACAGCTAAGGCGCGGAAATCCGCTGTGTTGCGCAAATCAGCTGAGCCAGAAAGACGGAAATATAGGACAGGATAGGGTGGGGGCTGGTGGGCGGGGCCAGCTGACAGTTGGAACTACTGGTTCACTAGAACCAATCCGAACTGATAGCAGCCCACCACTGTCAATAGACCATAAGCAAATGTTATTTGCTGAAACCTAAATAGTTGAGTACAAACTCAATTGTCAGGATGGTTTAACAGACACTAAATGGAATATTTATTTATTTATTATGAAATTTATTTGCCGCTCATCTCATCACCAACAAATATGCTAGACCAATATTCCAATTGGTTTCTTTAGGTTGTAAAGAAATCCGATTTTTAGAAATGAATATGCACCATTTCCACAACAATTTGGAAAACGAAAACTGGTGCTTACCAATAGCTGGAAAACCTTTTCTATATGTGAACCAAAGACGAGAAGTCACATCCAACAAAATCTCCTCTTTCTCTAAAGGGATGAAAACAACATTTCAATACACTTGCAGAACTTAGATTGCATGGTTTCAATGATAAACGTTAACTGAAATACATTCATTTTTAATTAGGGTTATTCAACATTTAAAGTTAAGAATAGTATGACACATATAAAATAGTAAACCTTTTGTGATATAAGTTTTTTGGGGGGGGGACAGTTTAATATCTTTCGGACCTCTCTCATATAGGAAAATAGAACACCATCTAGCATTTATTATCTACAAAATATGTCCTTTTTCTAAAAGGTTCAGCAGAAAGCAACGTGTTTTTTAGGGTGTCAGAGCTGGTCCAGAATAGGATCAGGAAACTGGCCTACATGCATTCTAAGGCATGTCAAATCTATAAAGAGACAGCAGACTTCAAGTCATGGTACAGAATCATAAAGCCCTTGAAATATTAGCAGAAGTACCTGTTAGTGCACTGTATTTTCTTCCCAGGATCCAAACAGGCTCTTTGGTTTCTGGAAAGTCTTCATACTCAAACCTGAGAGTATCATAAGTGAGAGTAGCTGCTCAAAACAAACAAAGACAATAGTCTCAAACACTTTTCAGGATCTGCCATTCGAAATACAAAAAAAGTTTCCTTCAGAAAATTTCAACAATATAAAACATTTTAGATGATGAAAAAGTAGCAATTATGCTCCAGGTTCTATCATCAAACAACAGAGGCAAAAAGCACTGTGACTTAAATTAAAGTGCTGTTTTCCTTCCCACAGATGTTTTCTAAAATGGGGGGGGGGTGAGATTATTATAGGTCTGATCCAATTCTATTTTGAAAATTAGCACATTATCAAATACCAATAATAACCATTTTCTTCATGTTATAAAGGAACCGGAACAGTCTTAATTTCTCACCTTTTGTTCAGAGCACACATAAATACACTTTCTGCAATAAAAGCATCACTCTGTAGAGAAACAATTCAAGTACTATGACAACAATTCACATATTATTTCACTAAAACTACATTTGGTTCCTTGTCTGCCTTCAAGTGACCTTAATAGTAATGGAATGGGTTACTAGCAAGAAGCATCAGATGGAACATTAACCTTCTACTTAAGGTCCAGATTCAATATTCTTCTCAGCATCTTTAAACATCATGCCCTGCCTTGCCAAAATCAAGACTGGTATAAATATGTGCAGATGTTCAAGCATAAATGGCATGGGCTAGATGGGAAGTCTTCTTAATAATAGCACCCATGCTTTAGAACCAGTTTCTCCTCTTGTTATATTTGGCTCTTTACATCCTTTCTTTTTACAACCTCTTAAACTATTATATTCCATTCTGCCAATTAAGAAGAATATTTGTAGCTCAAAATTGAAATGAAAAGTCCTTGGTGCTCTCTAAGCTTGGTTGTTTTCTTGCAGAAGTTTCATTACCAACTAAATAACACTATCATGGTCACTGATGTTACCTAGTTTTGGTAATGAAACATCTGCAAGAAAACAGCCAAGCTCATAGAGCACCAAGGATTACTTATTCCACTCTGCTTTAAGCACAAGTTGACTGTGGGCGTCTACTTGCTTCTCTGCTTTCAGAAATTAAAGTTTGTTGTACTTATTTTTTTAAAAAAGAACTGAGATTCAGTACAATGCACTCTAGAGTAAACCTACATCACATCCTTCTATTTGCCTCATAGTTGTTAAATCCAAAAATTACTGTCCAGATAACCCATTCAGTTCAAATTTCACATACTCTGCAACCTTGCCTTAGAGAACATCATGTCCCATACACCATGTGATTCAGAATGGCATTTAATGTGAGAGGTTCCAAGAAAAGACTGCTAAGCCTTTTTCCTTAGTCTAGTCATAAATACATAACAGACAAGGTTCATTTTGCATTTGCTATGAAGTTCCAAGTCGGTTACATTCAATACGCTGTTTACATGAAGTTAAAACATTATCAGTACATATATTCCAAAACGTAAATTATCGAATATCAGAATTAATATGGAAGATTAGACTGGGAAATAAAAATAAAAAACAGAAAAAGGGAATGCCAAATTTTAGGACAGAACTTAAAAAGCGAACTAATATTAGTCATCTATCCTTATATAATATTAACATATATTCAAATAAAGATGGAGAGAAGGAAGTTTATAAAGATTTATTCTGCTAATGGCCAAAACACAAAAAGACTAATGAGATGGAAACAACTGTTATAGGAGCCAACCTGGAATAAATGTATTTAAATATCCCAAACATATTTACATACAACTGCATTCTACTTGGGCCTTATTCCCCAAGTCCAGTATAGCACATAGGATTGCAATAAAATTTTAATATGTGGGAATAGTTTAGATATATTGTGGAAAAAGTTCGTGTATTTTATATGCCTTAAAATCAATTATCAATTGTTTATGAAACATCACTAAATAAAAGAATTTTCAAAATTCATTGTTTCACTAGAGAGCCAGTTTGATGTAGTAGTTAAGACACTACTAGACTAAAAACCAGGAGTCCATGAGTTCTAGTCCTGCCTTAGACACAAAGCCAGCTGGGTGATCTTGGGCCAGTCATACTCTCTCTGCCCTAGTAAGCAGGCAATGGCAAACCACTTCAGAAAAACTTCACTAAGAAAACTGCAGGAAGTTTTTGACCAGGAAGTTGTCAGATTGATTTGAAGACACCAAATTAATAAACAAATAAATAAAAATCCTTAACTGTCACTTACTAAAATGTATTTGGAAAGTTTCAATGAGAATTCAATTTGGTGTAGATCTAAAGAACACCTGCACTTGTCTTCATAACCTTATTCAGACAATAAAACTAAGTACGAAATTTTTATATAAAGTGCTTGTTTTATATATTTAAATATTTGTTTTTTATCTGTTTGGGGAAAGTCAAGAAATTGATGAAAAGGAGAGTATTACCCATTTGCCTTCGGGTCTTAGTTTTCCCATTTGGGCTATGGCACTTTGGTAGGTAGTATTAAAAGAGCATGATTTTTCTTCCATCACATCTCAGGTCACTATATTAGTTATATAAGGAATCAGTGCATTCATTTTTAACTACTTAAACAAGAACCTTGGGTCCTTATAAACTTTAGAAAACTTTAAGATTATTTCCATACATCAAAGCACTGAAGGACCAGCACTAAGCTTTATAAACCATGCAATCAACTAATGCTAGAAAAAACATGGCAATGTACAGTAGTCTTCAAACTGAAAGGCTTTGTTATAGTGGAGTTGCCTCTATTTGAAAAGAGAAGGCAAGGCAAAATTCCATATTATCCAAATTGCTTTAGCAACTTCTATTAATCACAGTCATTTAATAAAGAAAAAAAAATACCGTAAGAAAACACAGTTCCCAAGGCAACATAAGTGACCCTTCATCGACCTGTCTCTTTTAGGCAATCCATAATCACAGTTCCACCGACTAGCCCAGTCCGCAATTTAGCCCTCTGCTGAAAAAACAAACCGACTCCTTCCTTTCCACACCCATTGCCCGCTACCCCAAATATAGAGAGCTGCATTTCGACCCACGCAGCTTTCCCAATTGACCCCCACCAAACATTTCCCCACTCACCCGCGTCCATCCTGCCCCCGCCCTCTTAAACTCGGGCGGCCCACGGCTGTCTCCTGACTGACACAGATCACCAAAGCGGCGCACTTTATACTTCTCATCCCATAGCGCTGCTTTCGCCCAATCGCGGAATTGTTTAGCACTCATCTAAGCGACGATTGGTTAGTTTCAGATGCAATGGTTTCTCCCGCTATATGGCAGGTGCCATTTTGTTGTACGGAGAGACCGATTGGTGCGCAAGATTACTTAAATCGGCCTTGCTTGCTTTCTGAAGGAGGATTTTTTTTTCGTTAATTACCATGTACTGCTTTCTATCCCTTGGAGTAATTTAACTGACATATGGTATTTTCAGGTGTAGAAAGTAGAAGGGAGCCGCCATATTCTTGTACGGAGTATTAAACACCATCCAGTTGACCCAATATGGCGCTCTCGAGTAATTCGCATCGTAGCGTGGTTTTAACAACATTGGCCCAACAACAGAATAGCTGCTTTTCGCTAGTTTGCCTGACAGCGAGTCAATCGGTGAGATACAAAGAGAGGCAAAAGAGAATTAAGGAGTGTTACGGATGGTTGTAAGCGCCGCTTCGCTTATATACTGTACCACAGAAGGCATGTGGGGTGTAACTGAATGACAGCTTCTTCCGTACGGAAGTTACTCTGCAGGGTGTGGCGAGACAGCTGTGTGGCTTGCTTGGCTTCGCCATCTTGTTGTACGGCTTGAAAGGGGGGCGGAGAGGGGGGGTGAGGCAGGGCCGCCCGTGCGGCCTCCAGCGATGGTGATCTGTTGCGCGGCACTGAATTGCTCCAACCGGCAGGGCAAAGGTCCCCGGGACCGAGTGGCCGTCTCTTTCCACAGGTAACCAGGGGGAGGGAGAGGAGCTCTCGCAGCTGCCCGTCTCCTGCTTCGTATCTCGACTCGGGGCTTCTCGAGGCGCACCTTTTCGATCGGGTGGACAGACGCAGAGCTTCCCGTTTCTCTTCCGCTCGCAGTTCTGTGACAGGCTGATGTCCCCCGAAGCTAAGCCCGGCCGCTCCCTTCACGTCCTTTTTGCACTCGCCTTCTGGGGAGTTGGACGGTTCTTTCGCCGACTTGCATCCCTCGTTGCTGGTCTCTCCCAGTCAGGCCAAGTGAGCATCCCCTCAACAATAGGGGACTACCTCCCCCCCCCCCCCCCCACCCNNNAAAAAAAGGGGACCACCCCCCCCCCCCCCAGCAATGCGGACCAACTTCACCCCCATACACAGAGCCACACATGCAGGCTCAAAACCCATTTGTTGCCTTTCTCATCCTTCTCATTCTCTCCCCACCCCCCAAATTCTTCTTGCTATCTGTGCCCAGTTTAAGATAAAATGGTGAGGGGCTGCAATTCCTGTGGAAATGATTGTACATGTTTGGGGCTTTTTTTTTCTTTTTTTCTTTTTTCTTTGAGAAGGGAAGGGAAGGACTCTGTACTTGCTTGGTTATAGTGACACCCCTCCCCCTAATCCTCCACTGCCACTCTGCACCATGTAGTTTTGTAGTTGAAGCATTCCAGTGTTAAGATATGGCTCAAGTTCTCGCTCTGATTTTTACTTATTTTTTAGTTATTAAATTTCATATGTGGGACACGGATGCATGAGTAAGCAGTATTACTGTTGTTCACAAGTTTACCTGTTCTGTCTTGTCTGAGTTTTGTAAGTATACACCCATTGGAGAAACCAACTTTTCAGTAGCAAATCTGTCTGTAGGTGGCTTATGGAGCAACCCGCTTTCATAAGAAAAAAAGCTGATGGTTGATTTTCCTGTCACATCCTAATCTCTGATTTGCTCTGAGACGTGGCATATTTGCCAATCCTTGCAAGAGATAGATTGTATTCTAGAAGTATCAGCTGAATATGGATTGGTTTTTTAATCCAATATATACAGTAGTGTGCTGATCCTTATTTAAACTAGAAAAGAACACATTACAGCTATGAGAAAATAAGCAAAAAGTGACAGTACTCTTCAGTATACTGTTAATATAAAACAAGAAATGTCATCTCTGTGTACTCTATGTAAAACAACTATGAAGGATTCTTATTTATTTATTTTGCATATAGCAGAAAAAGAAATATATCTTTATTGTTACAGAGGATGGTTCCTAATATTTGTGATATTGGTGTTAAATGTAAACATTTTAAGAATTCAGACATTCAATAGTAGCCATTATTTTCTGTCTAAGATTGATTTTTTAAAAATGTGAAAGTGGTGCAGAGGTGAAAATATGCAAGATTAATTTAACTCAGTTGAAGAAATTTACATGAATTTAAGATAAGGGTTGGATGGTGGCTAGTGACTTTGCTTAAAGTTAAAAGCATCAAATGAGATGCATCTAGAAATTCCCAAGTAAGGACAATATCTGGCCCCTTTTGCTGCTCAAAACATTTTCAACATAGGAGTTTGATTCAATTATTACAAGTAGTGAGTATTCTTTGGGTCCCAGATTTTTCTTCTGCAATTGTCTTGTGATTTATTTTTGTGTGCATGTGAAATGAATTTATATTTTTGAAAAATATAAATGTGTGCTATTTTAAAATATGAGTTTATTAGAAATAACCATTGGTTTCTAATGAACTGAAGAAATCTATGGAGAGTTTCCTGTGTAATTTTTTGATATGCATTATAATTAGTTTTGCTTGTCTCCATATTTTAAAGATGGTTTATAGTATTTGATTGTGTCAATTGTTTATTTTCTGGGACCAAAGTGGGACAGATTGATTATACAAGAATAACTTCTTCAAGAAGTCTTTTCATTGATATATCTTTTTCCTGTTTCTTTGCTGTCAACTGAATCTTGTATTGTTTCCCAATCTAAACCAACTTTGTTTAGATGCATTGTTTGTATTGTTTAGATTGCATTGTTCTTCCATCTAAACCACTCTAAACATTCCCTATCTAAAATGGAGTCATCCATAACAGTTTTCCAAAATTTGGTTAAAATTGAGTTATTTCAAAGAACTTTGAGGTGAATCATGACATCTTCAAGCTTGTGTTGTATGGTTTTAATTTTAAATTAAACTTAACAATGATTCTAATAGTTAAGTTTAATTGCTGTCAATCTCACCTCTTCCTGATCCTGCCTTTCTGCCACCAAGATGGCGACGCGCTCACACGCAGCAACCCCGAGCTCCCAGTATTAGTGTGTGGTGTTTGGAATGATGTGTGTATCAATGTGTGTGCACAGTGTAGAGCAAGGAGCAAAATTTGCCTACACACACATAGAGCTGCTAAACATCGGGCTCGCAAGTCAATCCGGGATTACCAGTGATTTTCAGCAGTCCCACAACATACTGAACTGCATAGTGAGGCTTCCAGGATCTCCATGGATTGTCGTCGGGTCGGGGAGATACCGACAAAAGCGAAAGGAGCTGAAACAAAAGTGTGGCTGTAGAGCTGGTCTGTTGGCTCAGCTCTGAAAGCAGCCCCATAGACTAGCGCTGCCAATTGTCTTTCTGAGCAATGCCATATCCCTCGTCCACAAAATTGATGAATTAGAGCTGCAGATGGCAGCAAGCAGGCTTTCCGCAAAAGCTGTGTGGTGCTTCTAACAGAGACCTGGTTACACCCAGCTATACCTGATGCGGCAGTGGAGTTGACAAGCCAAGTCATT
Organism: Ophiophagus hannah; assembly: GCA_000516915.1. Classification (NCBI taxonomy): domain Eukaryota; kingdom Metazoa; phylum Chordata; class Lepidosauria; order Squamata; family Elapidae; genus Ophiophagus; species Ophiophagus hannah. Next base: position 104,714 of record AZIM01002690.1, read on the forward strand.
TATTGCTCTGATAGAAATGGCAACTCCAGTAAGAGCAAGGGAGAAGGACTTTGTATCTATATACACAGTGACTGGTGTGTTAATAGCAGAGTAGCTTATACCTATTGCTCCCCAGATGTGGAACTGATGACTGTCACATGTAGGCCATTTTAACTGCCTAGAGAAATCACTGATAATTATTATAGCTGTTTATATTCCACCTGATGCCAATGTCAGTGTGCTGCTTTCTAAGCTATATGACGTCATCTCCAGGTAGCAGCAAACTCATCCAGAGGGCACTCTTGTCATGGCTGGGGACTTCAATCAAGCCTGTTTAAAGACAGTTCTCCCTAAGTTTGTGCAATAGGTGCAATTTTCCACCAGAGGGAAGAATGCTTTAGATTGTGTGTACTCTAACCTGAAACAGGCATATAGAGTAATCCCCCTCCCCCACCTGGATACATCCGACTGTCTTTCACTTCTGTCATGCCCGAAGTATGTCCCTCTCAGAAAAAGAACTCAGCTAGTCATGAAAATGGTTAAAATCTGGCCAGAGAGTGCTCTCGGTCAGCTGCAGGACTGTTTTGAAACCATGAGTGGAGTGTATTTGAACATCAAGACCTGCATGAATACACTGATGCTGTACTCTCTTACATCAAAGTGTGCACTGACAGTGTAACAACGGACAAGTGCATCAGAGTCTATGGGAATTGTAAACCCTGGATGACTGCCGAGGTATGACTGCCGAGGTATGGACACTTAGGTATGGACACTTCTGAGACACTTCTGAGAGCCTGGTCTGAGAGCCTGGGATTGAGAGCCTGGGATTCAGAGCCTGGGATTCTGCCTTTAAGGCAGGGGACAGGGATATAGAGAGAGAGGCCAGAGCAAATCTTAGAAGAGGCATTAAGATGGCAAAACAACAATACAAATATAAGGTGGAGAACCACCTAGCAGATAACAACCTGAAGCAAGTGTGGCAGGGACTGCAGCAC
>AZIM01002690.1:116108-128615 GCA_000516915.1 Ophiophagus hannah
TAAAATAAATAATAAATAAATAAATAAATTGCCCTTTTAATAGTCCCTAATTAGATTATAATCCTAATTAGATTTATAACTCTTTATATTTTACCAATAAAGAAGAATATTTGTAACTCAGGGTTGAAATGAGGGGTCCTTGGTGTTTTGTGAGCTTGGTTGTTTTCTTGAAGAGGTTGCAATACCCAAACTAGGTAACATCATCACTGATGCATGTTACTTAGTTTGGGTAATGAAATATCTGCAAAAAAACAACCAAATTCAGAGAGCACCCAGTACCCTTAATTTATGCTTGGGACATAAATTTATTTTCGAATATCACTCATAATGAACTGTAATATTGTTGAGGTACATTTTCATTTGTAAACGTATATAAGCTGCCACCATTTCTATCTCTTGTTTACATAGCTTATAAAAAAGAAAGCCTGGCAAATTAGATTTCATTAGCAAAACAGCTATTTAGCCATGCTAACATTTCTCAGTCTGGCTTTTAACTTTCTCCTTCTTTGCTTCTGCCCTGTTTTACAAGCTGAATACAGTACTGAATGCTTGCCTTTGTTTTATGGGATGCTAGTATGTGCCTTATCTTTATGAAAAAGCAGAAGGAACCAAAAAGAATTGTGAGTCACAATCTATGCCGAAGTTTCAGATCAATTCTGCATAACTTGTTAAACTTGACTACAAATCCCAGAAAACACTGCAGTAACCTTTATAGAGTTCAAAGATTGTTTCCTGTTTTGTCTTAGATTGTTTGCAGCTTCTCATGGAGGCTAGGGAAAGGATTAGTGATCTTAAGTAAGCAAGCTATAAATAATATTGCAAAATATGGCCAGCGGTGAAATCCAAACAGGTACTGTGTAAAAAAGCTTCTTTTTAAAATTGAAGTACTAATACATGATGAATATAGAGTTGTGGCTTATGTTTTATGTACTTATATTAAATTACACTGCTGATTGCTATTTTTTTCCTTTGCATGTAGAAAACATTTAAATCAGGAGTGCTGCACAGACAGCAAATTCTATAATGTTTGAATTTGTGCTGATTGTTGATTGTTTCTGAATCCATGTTAATACCAAAAATAGAAAATTCCAGATTTGCACACTCTTTCTCCTGCTTTGTTAATGTTAAGGACCAGGAAGTTTCTATATGTTTTTGAATTCAATTATGTCAACATTTGTGGTGGCAAGAATTTGGCTAACATTCAGCTCAATTTCCAGGGCATGAATGCTAACAAAATATTGTTGTGTTCAAGATACATAAAGACTTAAAAATGTATAGCATATTATTCTTTTTCTGTGACTGATCATTTCTCAGTAATTTAGTCCTCATAAATACTATAATACATAATAAGCTTTTAAATTTTACTATTTTTATACTATTTACTATTAATTGCATCTAATAGCACAACTATTAGATGAACTATTCAGAAGAGGATTATGAAGTTGATAGGTTAACTGAAGCATTTGTAATGTTTATTAGTTTTTAACTATTTCAGTAAATGTAGTTCCATGAGCTTCCCCTTTTCAAAATAATTATAATTATAAAATTGTAGTAGATAGGTATCCAAAATTTTAAAATCATGTAACCATACTAATTTATTAGAAAACAATATACATTCAGTGAAATTATGAACTCCTTGAAGCTGTTCAATTAAGTACTATTGCAGCATTTGCAATGTAAAATAGGAGATTTGCACCAAACAGCATTTAGCATAGTACTAAAAGGAGGGAGAGAATGAACAAGAAGAACTTAGGCACTGCTTAGGCACTGTTTTTATGTGGCTTTTGGAGAAGCCTACTGGTTAATAATATGTAATATTTTGTTTCGGATCAGTTTTCTAAGTTAGTTAAGTTTTACCATTCTCTTTGGTTTAATTCAATCCAAAAATAAAAATATAACTTCTTGCATGATCGGTTGGAAAATTAGTTAAATTATGACATAGAAGAATAAATCAAGTTGTCTGTGAGCAAAATGATTTGGAACAAATCTATTAAAATGTATCTTTTGGTTTTTAGATCAATTTTTATATTTAAATTGTAGAATCATGATATAAAATTTCCACTGCATGCCAGCTTATTTAATAAGTTTTCTATTCCTTTATTTGTTCTAGCCACAAAAAGGGGGAAAATACCCAGGGCTGGTTGTGTACTTATATGTCAGTACTCAGCTGCATTAAAATATCTGATTTCTCTATTAATGTTTGTCAGTAGCTTTCATGTTCATCCCTAGGGAAATTTAAAAATAGTTTTAAGTGTAATTGCAGTTTGCTTACTCAAACAATAGCATAGTTCAGTCCATCCTTTTATCTCTTACATCCTTTTCTGCATTCATTGTTAATAGCCACCAATACATTCTATTCCCCTTCCCAATCAGTTTTCATTTTTTTCCCTTCTGATCCCTAAAAATCTACAGCCATGGAGTTGTTAGTGACTTAGTTGCCCTCTTCATTCCCTCCTTGAGTTAGTGTGTTTTGTTTATGTGTAGGTATGTGTCAGTGAGAATGTATGGAAGTGTAATGCCTACAGAGCATGTATTTAACTTGAATTTGTGAATAGCTTTCTATTATGCATGATGATACAGTTCTGGTTGCAGTTCCATAAGCAAATATAAGTTAAACATTTGCAAAATGTTGCTTAATTTGAAAAGTAATAGTGCTGTTTATGTTTTGAGTTGCTATAATGTGAGTTCATCCACTAGATGGTAGTAAAAACACTTCTTTAGCCTCCTTTCATTTTTCAAGTTTTGTTATTTGAATTCATTCTCCCCAAAAATCTTACCGGTTTTTAGTTTCCATTCCATGGAAATACTGACTCCAAATTCAGCACTGCCCTAAGCTTCATATAATCGCAAGAAAATAGATTTCCTTAGACTCCTAAAATAATTCTTTTAGATTATTGTCTATTATAGTTTCCAAGAAGCCCCACCTGATATCTGTGGAACAAAATTAACTTGAATATTTTTTTTACAAATACGGTACTCCATTGATTTTCTTCAGGTTTTCTCCAAATTCAAAAGAATACATTTTTAATAAAATGTATAGAATACATTATTATAAATGATATTTTATTTTGTAATTAGAAAGCTGATATTACAAGGATCTATTTATCATTTCTTCTGGAATTTTATACAACTTATTAAGGAAGGTTGCCTATTGCTACTTTCAAAAACTGGTACAGTTTGATTACTCTCAGATTGCTTATTTATTTAGAAACTGCACAGTTGAATCCTGTGATTGAACCACTCTCCTGGATGCTGGGCACTTGGCTTTCAGATCCCCCAGGAGATGGTACCTTCCCTTCAATGAAGCCCTTCCAATATCTTGAAGAAGTGCACATCTCTCACGTTGGGCAACCCATGCTGAATTTCTCGTGAGTTTTCTGGTTTTTTTCATATGTTTAAGAATACCTCTGAAACAATACGTAGCAAATAATCTACTGCTATGACTTCCTAAATATTAATGAGGTATAAAGAAAACCTTAACTACATAGAATGTTGGTACACTAATTTTAGGAGAAAACCCGCTTCTATACTGTAAGCCCTCAAACCACTGCCACAGAAACCTTGATTTTCTCTTCGTTAATTGTTAATAATTAGAAACACTTTAACTCTTTGTGGGCTAGCTCGAGGGAATTGGTGATTTTTATATTATTTGCATAGCTTTTTAGGAACAATCTTAGCTAGAAATAAGCATCTAACCTTGCTTCATGTAGCATGAAGGAATGAAAGTATAGGAAACTATTCTGTTACATCATAAATGTAGGAAAGGAAACAAGGAGGTTATGTAGGAAAGCATGGTTTTTTTGCCTGTATCAGTTTTGGATCTGCTATTTAGAAATAGCACTATTTTCCAGTATTAATCCTCATGAACTGATTAAGATGATCAATGAACAACAATTTATAATGAGCAAGAATTTGGGGCATTTTGTGCCTACAGGAAAAGCAGTATCCCACTATTTTTGCATATCTATTTCTGAATGTCAGATAGTCCAATAGTTTTCTAATGACATTGATCAATTATTTTCTGAATCAAGACTATAAAAATGGTCCAATATTTTAGCAGAGAGAAGTATATCTTGCTTCAGACAATAGTTTTATGACGAACATATTACTTTACATTTGAGTACTGTTCAATAGTACTTCAGGTTTCCTACTTAAAAAGAGTATATGAGAATGCCACTCCCATTTCTTTCATTCAAATAATATTGGGGGGAAATGAATGAATGAATTCTGATTTATGTGGATTTGTTAACAGAAGAATGCAGATAGTACTGTTTTTTATTCCAACAGTTTCAATGCTTTCCATCCAGACACCAAGAAACCAATGCATCGAGAATGTGGATTTATCCGCATCCAACCTGACACTAACAAGGTGGCCTTCGTTAGTGCTCAGAACACAGGTATCAATCTTATTGCATTAGTTGTTTTTAATCCCAGTTTTGAACTTGATTTTCCTGAAAGCATTTAGAAAATTTTCTACTATCTACCGTTTTGTTTTCGTAAATGATTGGTTTGGAGGTATAGTTGATATAGTTCTGTGAACCCTATGTTTATCAAGTTTGTTTGTTTGTTTTATGTAGGGTTGGTGGAAGTAGAAGAGGGAGAGGTAAATGGGCAAGAGCTTTCTATAGCTTCCAACTCAGTAGCAAGGATTTCTTTTGCCAAGAAACCTCATGTAGAGCAAGTAAGTATGCTTAATTTTAATTTGGTTGATGAATAGGTACTCGGCATCCTATTGCTAGCCCAAACAATATAATTCTGCTATTACATTCCCCAGAAACTGTTATATTTCTGGTCAATTCCATTCTATATGTTTGTAATAATTTCTATAATTATTAATTATATAGCATTTTTTCTTAAATAAAAAACACAAAAAGTGATTGAAGACATATTTATGATGGACCTTTGGAATTTCTGAAGAACCTAGTACAGTAATGAAGGGTGGTGAATTCATCATAGAAGGTCTAAAGAAAGAAGTCTGTAATGTTATGCTGTTTGGACAAAGTGATGTGAGAACAATGGCTTCTAATTCTACTGAAAATTATTTTTCTATTCAATTAAACCACGACTATTTTTTTTTAATTATTGTCAAATTAAGCATTACTCAGGACTTATACCAATGGCTAGGTGGATGGGCCAGAAAACTCAGCTGTTGTATCATCACTTGTGTTCTTTAAAGCCTTAATTATATTACCACTATGGAAAATGACTAGCTATTTTGTAAACATATGGATTTTAATTGAATCATTAGAGATCATGCTTCTAATATTTTGTCATCATTTGACCTTTCCATTTAGTTTTAGCTAAGTGAAAATTAAAGTAATGAAATGGAATTTAGGGTTAAGACATCTGCAGCTAATTCTACGGTACCAGCAGTACATTTGCTTGATGCAAAGGTTTCTTTGTGCTATTATAATATTTAAAACTCTTCAAATAGTAATTTTACTCATATTCTTGCATCACTGCTAGGATTTTTCATCTAGTCCAGTGATCTGGTCCTCCTGGTTTTAAGACTGGTAGAGCAGAGGCTACTTTGTACTGTTTTCCATAGATTCTGATGCTCTGGTGGAGTTTTGCATGTCCCCAAACCACACTGTTTTCAATTTGGTCAAGATGAATCCGTGGACTGTGAGATTGGATACTAGACTTAGAATGGTTTGAAAATCAGTATCTCAGATTCTTAAGTACTCCTGGCCTTTTTACACCCAAATGGGAAGAGGGTCTCCAAAGAGAATCCTAGAAATTGAAGACTGCTTTTAGCTCTTGCTAGACAAGTTGGTTTAAAATGATAACAACTAGTGGGATCAGATGCAAGGGGAGGGGGATTTTTTTAACACTAATTAATGTGATAATACCAGGCTATGGAACCCACAGGAACCCATTGTCTCTAGGCATAAGGCAGCAATGTTGAACTGCAGTTTGGAACTGCAAAGATAGCTTTCAAAAACTTGGACTGGAAAGCTTTAAGGATATTATAATTTATAAAAGTACAAATCTGAATCCCTATACAGAAGGTGCAAAATAATCATAGCACGAAAGACCTTGTCGACTTTGTAAATACATTAAGCAACACTGGTCGGTCAAGAGAAATATATGCTCCAAGATAAGGAGGTCTGAATCTGAAGTTATAAGTACACAACCTGTTCTATAGGAATCCCATTAATTGACTATTTATGCATTTCTAATCAAATATTTGGAAAGAATATAGGATTAAAGTCAAATGGTAGATTGGGATTGAGGTTAAATAAAAATGAGTACTTGCATTGTTCTTCACAAATCTTTATGAGGTGTCCTAGTTCTAAATCCTAGTTAAAGTATGAGAATCTTTGAGATTGAGTATATGTGTGCTAATTTACCAATTCTGCCAAAAAAACCAATAACAAAATACTTTTACCTGCAAAACATAAATATAAAAAGATTTATTCTGAAACTTTTGATAAATCCAGAAAACACTGAGAGCAGCTTGATCACATAATATCCTTGCCCATCCCCAAAAGACAAGCTGCTTTCACAATTAAAAGGTTTGCTTTAAAATTATCTTGTTTCTCTTTGAGTGGAGTAGTAGCATTCATTTCCTCTTTAACTAGCAATCAAAGATTTCTAGAGTTGAGGAAGAGCAAAGAGATTTATAGCAGCTATCAGTTTTTAGCCAAAATCTTTGGTCAAACTGTCCCAGTGCCCTCAATGTCCCTTCACAGGACTTAGTTCCTGCCCTCCTGATCTTTCTTGCTAACTTTCTCTCAACTAGCTCCAAATAGCCTGAACTTTCCTTAAGTGAAGTGCCCAGAACTGGACACAATACTCAAGATAGAATTTGATTTTATTCGAACAGTTCTGGTGAGTACTGCATGAAAGTACTGTTCATGCAATCTAAAATTTCATTTGCCTTTTTTTTGCAGCCTCTTGCAGCCACATTAATAGTCTTAAAGTTTGGAATAATTTGCTAGTCCAAATTCTTTTTCATAGCTATTACTCTCAATCAGGTCTCCCCCTTTCTATATCTTTAAGTGAATCTTAAGTGAAGAGCTCTGTTTTGATATTTACTATACTATTTCTTGGTAATTATGTAACAATAGTGAATTTCACAACCACACACCCCAAAAAGTCCATTCAGAAATTAAAAATGTGGTGTAATGATTAAGGTGCTGGAGTGGGGCTCAAATCCCCAAATTCTACTTCTAGTCTTAGCTCTGGATTGAGAAACCAGAACACACCTATTTGCCAACCTGCACAGAACTAGCCTTGTAGATTATGATCCATAAACTTCACTGAAAAGGCCTTTATCTTGCAGTGGATTGATTTGGGATATAAAAAGAGTAGATAAACAGATTTTATTGCAGTAGTTGTCTTTTTTCATAATCCATCCCTGAAAATAATTGGTCCATTAATAGGCATTGGTCTGTTAATGTTATTACTGTGCAATTTTTATTATTCATCTGTACCAGGCAAACTGTTTTGCAAGTTGTTTTGAACGCTTGACCCAAAAGAACAGTTTTTGGCAGAATTTCCTGGGGAGGGTTTTGCATTCCCAGGTATTTCATTCTCATTCTACAAGAAACTATTTCAAAGGGACAAAGGGCACCAACAGATTCAAAATCTAGATGAGAAACAGAATTGTTTTTTTAGAATTTGATGAGCATTGCAGAAGACCAGTGCCAAGGGGTACCTACCCGGTTTGGGTTTGGTATGTGAAATTTATTTTCCTTATTTATTTTGATCTAGCCTTTATTATTTTTATATGTAACTCAAGGTGATGAACATACCTAATAGCCTTCCACCTCCTATTTTCCCCACAATCCTTTGAGGTGAGACGGGCCACTAATAAACTCTTTGACATAATATCCTATAATTTTCAAAGGTATTTAATTGTAAACTATTCTTTACTACCTCTCTTTTTAAGAATTACTATTAGGTTTATTACTTACAACTGTTTAATTGTAACTCGACAAATTAGAAGCAAATGTAAATATGCGAAGCAAAGAGATCACCATGATTTATTGACAGATTTCTGTACTTTTATCTAAGGGTACCCATTAGTCTGTACTTTTTGTATTACATACCAATATTCTGGTTTGTGTTCAGAAGTCTTCTAAAAAGGTTTCTCCTCCTCCTTCCAATAAGTGTCAAATGAAAAGATAAACGTTGAAATAAGCCTCAATATCCTGCTTGGAATTTTGTGAGGATTTGAAGTATGCATATTACAGTAGTACTTGGGAACATTTTTATTTATGTCCCTTCATCTTAATTTGTTTTGCTGTTTTCTTGAATTCTAAACAGAATCCAATAATGCATAATGTCTTTTTATATTATTTTTAGATTACTAGAAAATTCAGGCTCAATTCTGAGGGGAAACTAGAACAGACAGTCTCTATGTCAACTACTGAGCAACCAATGACTCAGCACCTTCATATAACATACAAAAAAGTGATTCCTTAAAAAGTTGGATTTGTTTCATGAAGAAAAAGACATTGCATGGAGAGAACTGAAGTAGCTTGAAAGTGAAATATGACTTTGCATCTTCACAACCCAATTCATAACCAAGAGTAGAACTGCAGTTGCTGAAGGAGTATTTTCAGTTTCTGTAATAGTAGACTTAAACAAAACCAAACAAAATCAAAAGCCAATAAAAAAGCTTTTATTTTTAAAGGTGTGACTTGAGTGGCATTCTGTTGCTTTAAAAATAATTGTAAAGGGATGCATTAAAAGTTCCAAAATGTATTATTTATAAAACAATGAAAATTAAAGGGATTTTATCTTGGGAGTTTTCTTTCGGTACAATTAGGGTTTACAAATAAATATTGCATGCAAAGGAAGATTGCAGATGATTCTACTTCAGTGCTGGCCAAAGTTCAAATCTGTTAATTACTTTATGATAGTAGTATAGTAGAAGAACCACTACCTGATTAATGCTAAATGACCAATGATGAATCTGTAGTTCATGTCCAAGTGTGGCTTTGGAGTCCTTTGCCCCTATACTTGAAGCCCATATGGATGGAAGTCCTGATTTCCCAAAATAACCTACGCAGAAGATACTGTTCATAAATGAAAGGGAGATGCTGTAACCCTTATTTTAAGAGTGAACAACTGAATCATTCCTTTCCTACCTCTACTTCCTTTTGCAGAGAATTCAGAGTTTTGAGTTGTTGGGATGAGTCAATTTTCCTTTTCCGAATTCTTCAAAAACTAAATGACCTTTAAAATGGTTTTGAAAAAGCAGCCTATATTTGATCAGTGTTTACAAATGGTGACAAACCAGATGAGCGCAAATGGACCCAGGAAGTCTAGCAATTCACTGGTTGGGCAGGTTGGAAATCCAAGGAGTGGTTACCCACCCACCCCCACCCCTCCGGTGCTAGCACTTCTCTCTAGGACTGAGTTTGGGAATCTCTGGAAAGTCAAATTATCACTGGAGATGCATATGATCTTTGTTTAGAAAGAGGCACAGATTTGGCTGGCATTCAACTCTGTCTTTGCTACCATAGAAAAAATAGCACGACCTCAGTTGTACATGTTATAAAAATCCAGAGTACAGTTGGTGCAGAAGGTTATGGCTAGAAACAGATGTTGGCTCTGAAAACAAGAGCAGGTTACTACTACTTTGCAAATTTACTAGCTGCCAGTCCTAATTTAAGATGTTGGCATTTATTTACACAGCTCTAAACAGTTCTGAACCAGGATATCTGAGAGCATTTTGCCTAATAATATCTGCAATCTGAGATTTACTAAGAAGAGATTGATGATAGTCCCATTTGTAAAAGATGAATTGGCAGACCTCCATAGTTTAATAAAGCCAGAGCTTGGAATAAACTTCCAACAGGCCTCTTTACTTTGGACTTTTTGAAACAGTTAAGTGTACAATTACCCCCTCATTTCCTGAAATATGAATGGGCCCCCTGAAATTGATTTAACATATTTTTACAAGGTTTACATTTTTAATGTTATCGTTTGCATGTTTGAAACCTTTGTGCTAGTTTTGTGTTATCACTAAAAGGCACCTTGAGCACCATGAGATGGTAAGGCAATACATACATCTAAATAAAGGTATGTCATGGAATTCAATAATTATCAGAATCTTCTTAGGAATATACCCCAATAATCATGGCTAATCTGGATTGATATTGATTTCATTTGCTATACTCTCATGACATGTTTGTATGAAACTTCAGTAAGCATAGGACACTTTTCTTCCCTTTCTCATGCAACATTTTAGACTTGCCATCAGTCAAACTCTAAATAACCACCAGTCTGAATATATTTAATATTTAGAGTTACTTACTGTGTGTAAAAAGTCACATGCAGGTGGTTAACAGTGTAACTTGCTCTTTACTAAACATATTGTACAAATCCAGCTTCTCTTTATTTAATCTTGCAGAATTGCCGTTATATTTGTCCATTCGTTCCTTAACTCAGGATAATTTAATGCACGTGTTTTCACACTTAATGCAACACACACATACACACACACACACACACACTTTAGGGCTCTGATTGTATCTATGGCAACAGATCTCATAAAATGTAGCAGTCTACACTGCTTCTGCTCTGGAGCTGAAATATTCAATTTCTCCTCACAATGTTAGGTATTCTCAGAGTATGTCCTCCCACTTTCCACACTCAACATATATATTTCTTCTCTTAGTGATCTTTCAAGCCTACTCATCCCTGCATCAATTTGACTTTATAAGGACTCCTTCAACAAACATCAGCATATACAAATATTCTTTTTAAACCATAGAATGGTGGAAAGAAGTTGTATAAAGGAAGTCGAGACATTGTCCTGCTTTTATTCATCAGAATAGAACTCAATTTTCACTCCTGGAAATTCCATTACATTTCCTTCCTTGTAGAAAGAAAATTGAGTAAAAAAACCCAGATGGAGTTTCAGAGAGAGAAAAAAGCTCTTGGAAAAATCCCCAAATGTATCCTTTTTGGAAAGGCAGTTAGGTAGTCACTTGGAATATTGCTGATGCCACAAATCTAAAATCCACTCCTGACCATTTGACCCAAACTATGATTAAGTGATTACAAAGAGTTCCAGAAGTCATGTTCTTCATGCTCTGTTGTGTTTTATTTAGTCACAATAAATCAACCTCTTCAAGGTGACATTTCATTATATACAGTGTTCAAATTCTGTTTCAATGGTTTAACACCAGAAGCCCTTTGCTGTTTTCACAAATTTCAAGGATAATCTTCATTGCTAATCCCATTCCCATTTACCAGCATTTTGCACAATGTAAATTACAAAATAGAAACAAAATGAGTTGGAATATCTTTAAGATGATTATACACTTCATTGTGTATACATAGTTCTTTATTTGCTTTTAGACATCAAAGCAGGCTTACATTTCCTTCTGTCATGCTTGTTATCATATATGGGCTACAGGAGGATTAAATCACACAATTTGCCAATTGCATCTTACATTAAAATGTTGTATGCTCCAAATAAGGTATCTTTTTGCTGCATTCTAAAAGTTGTTGTGCTTGACATCTCTGGATCCTTTTATTCCACTTTAAAAATAGCTTTAAAAAAACATGACCTTATATTTTGGTGCCTCAGGTGTGAAAATACAAAGATGGATATGTAGATTGACCACCTATGATGTATAATCCCAGTTTAGTTTCTTAGACAGGAAGTGGTATTTAAACTAAATTTCAATATATTGGAGAAACCCCTCCCTTCTTTATTTAGCAATCATTAACCAAGCATTTAGAATCCAGAATGAATAACTCTGAAAATCACAACTGGAAAATACAAAAAGTTTACGATACAGTTTTCCTCTGCACAACTCCAAATCAGCTTCCTTTAGTACATTAAAATGTAACACAATTTATAAGCAATAAACTGAGTGGCAAGTTCTTCCATTGCTCAGCCTTGTGAACAGATCTATGCAAATCTCAAAGTACAAAGATGCTTGGTATAAGACATGAACTGAAAAAAGGCTTCCCATTGCTGGAAAAGTGTAGAGGAAAGTCATCTCGTTACTTCTTCACTGTGTCTCTTTGTCACTGATAAGAAAATGGAACTTGTTTTGTTAATTGGATATCATCTTTCTGGCAAGAGCACAAAAAAGATGGCCTTCAAAAAGTGGCCAAAATTACAAATGGCAGCCACAAGCCAATGGGAGCGGAGGTTGGGATCAGTATTCACTACACATTTTGTTATGTCTGCCTGTGGTGGAAAAGAAAAGGAGAATCAGCATTTTTGCATATGTTATAGACTGAGTACTAATAGAGCTTTGCATGATTCCTGTCAGATTGCTGGTAAAGGATTTATCACAAGTCAGCAGTAGCAAATTAAGTAAATGAAATTTATTTTATTTATTTTATTTGGACTTGTATGCCGCCCCCTCTTCTGAGGTACTCGGGGTGGCTCACAACTAAAACCCATACAATACATAATAATAATTTTAAAAATAATTAAATTTACAAGCCCAACCACTAAAACCAAATTAAAACAAGCCCANTTAAAACATCCCAAAAAGTCAATCCAGCCCGGCCTGCTCAAATAGC
>AZIM01002690.1:143858-162371 GCA_000516915.1 Ophiophagus hannah
ATTTGGAAGCCCATCTGGACCTGGCGTTTTATTTCTTTTTTGTTTTTGAATTGCTGCCCTTAATTCATCTAAAGTTATTTCTTTATTGAGCAACTCTTTTTTATCATCTGATAATGAATAGAGGGTTCCTTCTTTCAGATATTCTTCAATTTTATTTAGATCAACTACCTCTTGTTTATAAAGATCCTCAAAATACTCTCTTGCGATTTCCTTTTTTTTCTCCAACTCTGTCTCTATTATTCCATTTTTATCTTCTAATTGATATATCATTCTTTTCTGATTTTCTTTTCTTAATTTATACGCCAGCCACCTACTAGGTTTATTTGCATATTCAAAGTAATTTTGTTTTATATATAGTAATTTTTTAATTAGTTCCTCTTGGTCTAAGATATTCATTTCATGTTTAACTAATGCTAACTCATTTTTAATTTGCTCATCTCCCCGAGTTTCCATTTGCTTATTTTCCAGTTTCTCTATTCTTTTTGTTAGAGCTTTCCGTTTTCCTTCTCTTTCTTTATTTCTATTTGCTATAAAAGCTATCGATATTCCCCTTAGATATGCCTTCGTTGTATCCCATAGATTCTGCAATGAGGTATCCTGTTTTTTATTAAATTTAAAGAAACTGTTCAATTCTTCCCTAACTTTTTGGATATATTCTTCCTCTTTCAATAATTGTGAATTGAGTGTCCATCTACCTTTTTTATAAAAACTATTTTTCCAGATTATCTGTAGCAGGTTATGATCTGCCCATGTATTTGCCAAAATCTTTATATCCTGGATCTCCTTGCATAACTCACTATTTACCCAGGCCATATCTATCCTGGACCATGATTTGTGTGGACTGGAGTAGAAAGTGAACTGTGATATTCCTGGATTCCTCTTCCTCCACACATCCACTAATTCTAATTCTTCAACCATCTCTATAAATTTCTTNGGCAATGTATTCCATTTCTTATATTGTCTTTGTTCGCAGGCATAATCTTGGCTATTGTTTGTTATTGCGTTACAATCCCCTATAATACAAATTCTTGAGTTATCAAATTCTATTAATTTCTCATATAAAATTTTATAAAATCCACTCTGATTTTTGTTGGAGGCCTATATCCCCACTAATGTCTTTTTATTTTGCAATACCACCTCTACCATTACTATTCTTCCCGATTCATCTTTATAAATCAATTTTGAGGCTATATCCTCTTTTATATATAATACAACCCCTCTTTTTTTCTCTTCCGCCAATGCTGAATACATTTTCCCCAGTTTTTTATTTAGTAAATATCCTTGATCTCGCATCTTAATATGAACCTCTTGAATACATATTATATCTGCTCTTTGTTTTTCTATCTTGAAAAATATTCTTTTTCTCTTAGCTGGATCATTTAACTCATTAATATTTATAGATATTAAATTCACTCCTTTATCCATTTCCCTTCTTACTTCTATCCCTCAGTATGTTTACTTGTCGTTTGACTTCTAGTCCTCAGTCCTATTTCTTCTCTTCTGAGTGTCTCTTCACCTCCTTCTCTCTCCTTCTCCCTCTCCCTGCTTCTAAGTTGCAACTCTTCTTGACTCGATGTCTCATGGTCATCTCTGCTGGTCAATTCTTCCTCTGTTCCTCCTATTTGATAAAAAAATTCTTGAGCTTTAGTTAGGCTACCTCTTCTCACCCTTTTCTCCTTCCATATCACTAGGATACCCTCTGGGGTAATCTAGCTAAAAGGTATATTTTTTTAATTCAAGTAATTTGTGAGAAATCGATAATCTTTCCTCAGCTCACTAACTCTTCTCGGCACCTGTTTTAGAACAATCACTTCCCTATCTATATATTTTATTCCTTCATCTCTCGTAACTCTATAAATTATCTCCTTCACTTGCCTCCTTGCAAATCTAATATGCACTTCTCGGGGGAGTCTATGCCTTCTCGCGTAGCTCATGTACACTCTGTATATGTTGTCCAACTCATTCACCATCTCATTCTTATCTCCATTCAAGAGCTCCGCCAATATCTCCGCCATAACCAACAGTAAGTTCTCTCCCCTCTCTTCCTCCACAATCTGGAATCTAAGATAGTAGGAGGCCTTATCCATCTCAAGGTGGGTCAGTGTCTCATTTGTCTCTTTATTCTGTTCCGTAAGTTTTTGTTCCATGCCTTCCAGCTTCTTTTCCGTTTAATCAGCTTGTTTTCCAATCGCTTTTATCTTCTCTTCATTTATTTTAATCGCTTCTTGGATCTGGCCTATCTTTCCATCCAGACTGTTGACTTCGCTTCTCATTTCCCCTAACTCATTTTTTAATTCTTCTTTCATTGTTTCTCTTTCTACTTTACTTTCTGTATGGTTTTTAGCCATCAACTCCTGCAATGTCAGCATCATGCTTTGAATAGTTAGCAATGTAGCTTGAACCGATTGTGTGCTGGTTTGGGCCATAGATTTTTCTAGCGCCAACATCCCTTCAATCATTTTTTGAGTCGATGTTACTGTGGGAGTGGATGGTGTTGCTGCTGATACCAATTTTCTTCCTGTTTTTGTAATAGTGGTAGTTGTACTGGTCATATCTTTAATAATTCTTTGTTGTTCCTCCCCTATCCTAAATATATTTTCCCAGGTCATATTGCCAACTACCATCAACCTTATCCGTATTTTACAATTTAATTTTCTCAGTTATCTAGTATATTATATTACTGTTTGACTGCTTAATCTAATTTCCTAACTCCCTTAAATTAAGGGAATTATTATCAATTAATTAACTATGTATTCAAACTTTCAAGCCCACCTTAATCAATATTACTCTAATTATTCACCTCACAATGTATTAATACAATGATTAATCTTAATAGGTTCAATAAATTATCAAGTCTTAAATCGTCTAACAGGTAAAAAAGAAAAAGAGAAACAAAAAAAATCACTCAACTATACTTAAATATATAACAATATTATATCCCCAGTCACTTCTTCATGTTAATTACTATATTTCAACTAATATTTCCCTAGATATATTATAAAAGTTCAAAATTCAAATTAATATTTTTTATATTTCATTAAGTCACAATATCCAATATAGGGAGGATATGAGAAAGAGAGGGAGGAAACAGTTAATTAACTTATCATTATATTAATCAGTATATTAAATTCATTAATCTATAATCATTCAAATATATGTAAAGGGGAGGAAAAGAAAAAAAATCACTTACTCAAGTTAATTCCTATTTCAAAATAACCAATCAATTTTGTTTTCTTATTATTTAAATATATACCATAAATGAAAATAAAGTAGAATTATACCGCTCCAATCAGTCCTAAGAGATAAAAGAAAAACACTGGATGAGAAGTGGGTTTACAGACTCATAGTTTCCTGTCGTTGCCTTGGTATTCCAGTTATATCCAATATTAACTTCAAGTCTCAATTCTCAGTTCACAGTTCTGTCAGTCTCTTCCACTGCCGGAAATGCCAGCCTCAATAGCCACCACCGCAAATTGCACTGTCACTCCTCCTCTCAATTTCAAAGCTTCAAAATTCTTGTCCGCCTATAAAGTACTCTCCGCGATTTATACGTATGGCTGTAAATAAAGCACTTTCACCCACAGTAATCACTCTTCCCTCCTTTCCCCTTTCTTATTTAGGAGCAAGTTTCCACTTTATCCCGGGCTGTAAAAAACTCAGTTCTGCTGCCACTTTCCACTTTCTCCCCTTCCGCTCCGGAATTCCGATCACACACCAATTGCTTTTCCAAACTATCCACTAGTTATAATCCAACACCAATTTTGCCTCCGGTATTTTTCCTGGACTCAAATTCGATCTCTTCTCTCCGCTTCCTTCTTAAGATTGCACCATCACGTCTTCGGGCCAGCCTCAACTGGCTGACTTCTTTTGTCCTGGGCTTCGGGCTCCCTTCTTTACCTCTGGGATTGCAATTTCCCGGTTAGGCTCCAAGAGTTTTTCCTCACTTGAGTGATCCCACCAGGATCTAACCCCACCTCGAACGGATGCCCTCGGACAAAAACCCCGATGTAGGAGAGTGCATCGAAGTTCTCCTACCTCGCCATGCCGCGACGTCACCAGAAGTCCAGGTCAGTATCTTAACTATGATAAATATGCAACCCTGCTGAGAATGTTGTGTAGATAAAACCTTTATGACTACTTCCACACTATACGTTTTCACTTCTCATAAAAACATTTGAAACCAATCAAATGTTTTGATTGGTCAACAATCAATGGTCAAAAAGATCAATGGTCAAAAAGCAATGATTTTTTTTCACTCCTGTTGTCATCAAAATGCTGAGAATACACAGAGATCATCTTGAACGAATTACTATTCCTCCCGGATGAGATGCAGACAAGTGAAAAAATGACTGAATTTGTACCATTTCCCATGCGTTTCCACATGATGGAACCAGTGCAAGGAGGTGGGGGAGTTCAGTATATTTTTTAATTAAACATATGCTGCATTGAAAAATGCATGAAAAGAACAACAGCCTTGCAGGCACAGGTCATATGTACATCTACCACAGTTCTGCCTGGCACAGAGTGGCCAGCTGGATGTATTGATAAGTTCCCAACCTAGAATGAAGAGTGATTGTCCCTTCCACTGTTGCTTTCAGCAACAAGAATTTAAGTCGTGCTGCCTATAATTTAGCAGGTAGTAAACAAGAATCGCTGATATGTCTTATTCAGAAGAAGACTGGACATTTAGCCAACTGGCTATCATAACACAATTTCACAATAACTACGTGCTTATGAAAAAGCATTTCCTTCTGTTAATCTCTGAAATAGCTCTGAGCATAAAAGAACAACTTATCAGCCACTTTGCAATCACTACTGTGCGTGTGAGGAGATAAACTCTCATCACTGCAGACAGTCCTCAGGAAGCCAATACCAATTTTTTATGGCAAGGAACAGCATGCCTAGGGACTGGAGGCTGAATAAATCTACACCATTCCTGTGAGAAGTCTATACACTATCTTGCAAGGCTACATTATCATTTCAAGACTAACTTTGTTCCGATTTCAAATAAATTGGTGCACAACTAGGGGAAAAAAATCAACCTGTTAAAATAACTCAAAGAAATGCAATAAATCAGGTCTGAAACTGATTCCAAAGTGACACAAAACTTAGCCTATTTCACAGTGTTGCAATATATATTAAAAAAGGGGAGGGGCAAAATCATAAATTTCAACATGAGTCTCTGGAATAAAGACAAGCAGCTCAATTACTGATACTCCTTGATTTTCCATATAGACCAGGGGTGTCAAACTGGCGGCCCACAGGCCACGCCCACCCCAGCTCTTTGAAAGGAAAAAATGTTACGAAATATCACATGATGGCAACGTGACGCCGCGAGTTTGACACCCGTGATCTAGACCTTTTCTGACTGCTTTGTTACTTGAGAAACAAATAGCATAAAAATGAAACTCATTCTGCAGCCAGAGCATATTCAATCTCACAAACCAAAAAGAGGAGAAAAACAGAACTGTCTGTAGCAAACATAGCAGCTGCCAAGAACGTATAAAAATAAGCACTTGACATTAAAGAGGCTCCCTTTCTGGAAGACAGAAAACAGGGAGAGGCTAAAATATTTTGTTACTCAAGAAAAATGTGCATTTGGCTTACAATATATCTTTAATGCAACATCCATTTCCTCTTTTGCTTATGCCAGTGATATTTTTTGCTAAGTGGCCTCCACTCACTCCACTGACCAGCAACTGCTATGCTCTATTCACGTTGGCTTCTCTAATTTATCTTTCCTTTGCCCATAGTTTGCATTTCAATACATCACCTGATGAAAAAATTTGAGTGGCCACAGCCAAGAATGCATCCGTCACGACAGTTTCTGAATGGAGAGAGATGTTTAGCTGCCGTGCTATGTTTCGATAAAGATTGGGCCTGATATACTCCAGTTCATCCCCTAAAAAAAGAAACACAAAAAGCCTTTTATATACATGCAAAACATATTTATTCAAATATCTGAATCCTACTTTTAGTTAAGACATTCAAACGGGATGCAAATCCACAAAAATCAATAAAACTATAGGATGAAATCATAAAGCTAATACGTTCTTACAGAGTATTAAAATGCTGGGATCCGGAATACAGCGCTATTGGCTCCATTGAAGGGAGTTTGTTGTGGCACCAGATTTCTTTGTTTCTGTTTGTATTGCTTTTTTATTTTGCCTTTATTTTTTTGAACGATGTTGCTTTTATGTAATTGTTGTGAGCCACCCAGAGTTACGTGCAGCCAAGCAAATCTTTTAAATAAATAAATGCATACTGTTCACCTTAATTACATTTTAAAAAAAACCAAAAATAGGAGTTGCTGGAGCTCTCTGAGTTTCACTGTTTGCTTGCAGAAGTTTCATTACCCAAATAGGTAATATTATCAGTGGGAGTATCTAATTTTCAGCAGGGACAGGACTATTCCCAATTGGAACTAGGAAGGATAGTGTGCCACAGATAGTGTGTCATTAGTGGAAAGACCACACCTTTCATTATTACCTGATAGGTTTCCCTTGGCAGATGGATTTCCCTTGATAGCCCTGAGAAAAAAGTCTTAATAAGAATATCAAAGGAGAAAGAAAAAACAGGAGACCAGTAATCTATGCTTTAGAAATGCAACACAGCTAAGGTATCTGGGGGTCATTTTCATGATTTGACTTTTATCTAGATATAGTATGATAGACATGTAGGCAACCTAGGAAAGATACAAATTAATGAACTGCTAACTAACATTAGTACCCAAATTAAAATAGTTGAAAATATTCTCA
Source organism: Ophiophagus hannah (assembly GCA_000516915.1). NCBI lineage: Eukaryota > Metazoa > Chordata > Lepidosauria > Squamata > Elapidae > Ophiophagus > Ophiophagus hannah. The sequence goes on from AZIM01002690.1 coordinate 150,617, forward strand.
ATTCAATCAGCTGTACAATGCTTTTTGGCAATGGGTGCCTTTGTTTCCTACTCTGGGGTGACCTCCTTAGCCTGTGCTTCACAAGCATCTACTCCCCGTTGTGGAGTCAGATACCATCTGTTTCCTTCATCCATACCAATGGATTCAATTTGAAGAACTGCATATTTCTCTTATTAAGATTTGTTTAACATACTAAACAGTACATTGAGCTAGGAAATGGTGATATTATCAGACGTTTATGAAGGATAGTATTCAGGCTATTTCTTCTTTTGAAGTTCCATATTCATATATCTGTTCATAAGATATACATTCAATGCATATTCCTCTAATGCAAACTGTTTGTAAATAAACTTAAAAAATAGCTCAAAAACGTTTCTACAAATCTTATCAGGTCAAGGACGTAAAAGTCAGCCACTGTTTATTTCTTCATCCCTCTGAGCCTTCAGAGAATTACTTTGTGCCTTTGAGTTGACCTAAAGAGGTGTTGCCCTAATGTGGAATTTACATCTCAAAGTATACATGCAACTACAAACATTCACAAGGAGTGAAACCGAGTCACATATTCTGGCCTTCATACTGTGTGTGCATGTTCTGGTGAGAAGTAACACCTTTTCTTTCTTTTTTCCCTTTGCCCTACACTTTTTCTTTCCATTCTCCCTCCCTTATTTTCCCACTCTTTTCTTTTGTATATTGTATAAACTAATAAATAAAAAGATGTAACGAAAAAGGGCTGTTGACCATTTCCTAAAAGATCAGGGCAGCCCTTCCTTCAAATGGCCTCTGGGAATTCTGATGTTTTTACTCCCAACACAACAAAAGGATTATCAAGCTGAAAGAGGCAAACATGCTATTTCTTAAGATGAGGCTGCTACGTTAAATTCAAATGGCATATTTTTTTCCTCTATTGGAAAAATGGCAAAGTGCCCTTCTGCGCTTATGCTAGCATGGATAGCAAAAGACAATATAATCTATGTCTTAATCCTGATTTCATGTGATTCAGTAGGTGCTATTTAAAAAGAGGATTAAGAGCAACCGGATGGGGGGAGGGTACATTAGCCTTAGTCTGGTATATTTTTTTACTATTCAGTTGTATGGTTATGATTTACCAGATTTTTTTGCTTATGTTTTTGTTTTTAATCATCTTTGAAGTTATTCTTGATTCAAATATTTAAAATAATATTTTGTTCAGACTTGCCCCCAAAATCTTTAGAAATGTGCTATTGTTTTGCTTCAGATATGGCTAGAAAAATGTGATAATCTTCCTCAGAGGTCCCCAGACAAGATGAGGATTAACTTTGCATTGTTGAAAAAAGGGTGTATCCCATTAAAGCAATCTGTCAACCTCATCTCAAGCAAAACAAAAAAAGATTTCCATGGTTGGAACATGATAAAAGTTTATGGCTTGCCTGAAGCTGTGAAATGTTCATCAGACAGACTAATGTGTCACCAGTTATTTCACACTAGGGCAGACATGAGGTGCTAAAATCAGGAACCTTATTTATTTCTGGGGTTCTTCCCTCTCCTTGATTCTCAGTATATCCTTCCCACAGAAGCATAAGAAAAAGATTATCTCATCCAGGAAAGGCCATGTCCAACATCAACTTTGCCAACATCATCAAATATTTTTTAAAAATTGAAGGGAGAACAAGGAGATTGGAAAGTAGCCAGGGATGTTTGTTATCTTTGCAAAAAGAGAGTTGCTGGGGACAAGCTTCCAGCTCCATCAATTCCACAAACGTCTCCAGACATTTTGCAAGTACACTTTCGGTAGGCATAGAGGTCTTGTTTTGCATGAAGCAAAATTATTTTGTCAGAAACTCAGGTCCTGACAGCTACTACTGTAGTACAACCAGAAAATAAACTAATTAACAAACCTCAAGAGCCACCACTAGTCAGTGTATAAAAAATACACCTAGATGGACCAGAAGTTAGATTTGCTGGATGAGAACCTATTGTGTTCCGCGCCTATCTGTTCCCATTGTACAAGCATTTATAACTGTTGCCATTTTCTATCCACTCATTTCTTTATCTTGGATCCTACATCTCCACCACCAGTTTGAACTAGCCACCAGTTAGTTCTGCTATAAACATAATTAGGAAAACATGGTAAATATGCATTTATTTCTTCTTTTATGTGTGTCTGTACATCATTCCTTAATAGGAAAATATATTCATATTTTCTTTTCAGCATCAATATCAGTATTCCCTCTGACAGCATTCCCTCTGACAGGCATTTTCAGTTAATTTTAAAATCTTGCCTTCTATATGGAAATTGGAAAAAAGCAATGGCAAACCATTCTGCATTCTGACAAAAACATCACATCAGCATGACTATGTAGTCACCAAGAATCAAACTCAACTCTGGGGATTTTAAAATCTTAACTATTTCTGGAATGTACTGCTTCAGGAATTGTGCTTGGACATCACTAGCTTTTGCAGAGAAACCAAAATACATTTTTATGATAATTCATTACTAATTAATTTTAGCATTAGTTCTTCTAGCTTTTAATATTCTATATCTTAATTGTTGCCAGCTGCTTTGACTTCTCAGACAAAAAGACGGTACAACTTACTGAATAAATTAACTTGCTGGTTGAAAAGTCTTATATTTTCTTTATTGAAAATCTATTGGTATCATATTTCATTTATCTTATAGTGAATAGTGTCCTGGGAATTTTATATTTGAAGAATGGCTTAAATGGTTTTTTTTAAAGTAATAAAATAGCTCTCTATATGAAAGCCATTTCTCCCTCCATTCCTCTCTTTCGTTTTATGTGTTACTTACACAATCATTTGGAAATCTCATTTAAACCAACTTATGAAATATTTGGCAGAAAGCTGTAACATTTGACCCTCCGAAGGGCCAAATTGTTCCATGTGATCTGATAAAAAAAGAGAGAAAGGAAACATGGTATATACATGCACAGCCTGATAAGAAACATTTTGAGAATAGGAACTTTCTGCCCAGAGTGTGTAAAACTCCTTCATGAGATAAAGAAGGGGGGCGAAAAGGCAGGAAGCCAAGGATGGCAGCTTCTGAGAAAAATAAAATCACATTTGGATGAGATATAACTGAAAGGGAAAGCTATTTGCTGTCATATAACCTGATTATTTTGCTCAGGAGAAGGTCTTCTAATTATAGCAGACTGCCTATTGTAGAAAGTTAGCACGCACCCCTCCTAGAAGAATGAAATATTTTAGGAAATATTAAAAAGCAGGATAAAATATTTCCCCTAAAAGAGAAATAAAAATCTTAAAGGAAACAGAAACCCAGATCCCTGCTCCCAGCAGATATTTTGGTGCACATTAAGAGAGACTGGGCCAGCCTATCTACAAGATAAAAGACCTCCAGCTCCAGGGTCATGGGATTAAGACATGACCCCTCAGGACATAATAGGATTAGCCCTCCACCCCTCTAGCAGCAGGGCTCACTACATTGCAAAATCACCTGGGGACATTACATCAGCCCAAGGTTCCACCAAACTTGATTCAGACAATAATGACTCCACATGGGAGTCTGACTACAGCCAATAAAATACATGCTCTTGCCACAGGAACAGGAAGCTCAAGGGCAAGGCCCAAGAGAGGGTATAAATAACCTTCACTCTCCACTCCATGTGTTCAGCTGCCTAAGACCTAAAACCCATGTGGTCCAATAAACCATCTTTCCAAACAGCCTCCATGTTTCCAGTGTCTTNNTCCCCACTTGGAACTGAACCCAGATGGATATNTTCCAAACAGCCTCCATGTTTCCAGTGTCTTTCTCCCCACATGGAACTGAACCAGATGGGTATTTCTTCCAACAACATGACACTACACAAAGATTTAAAATATTTATGTATCTGCACCACTCACTTTTTCATGAACATGACTATATCTTAGCACCTATCTCCTGCTGGTGGTCCTTTCACACATAATTTTAGAATGTAAACAGTTACAAAAAGGCAATGCAGAGAGCTCCAAAAAGCTAATCTCCAAAGCGCGGGAACAAAACAGCAAGCGCTCTGCAGTGCAAGTATACAAGGATTGTATACTCCCTACCACCCCCATCTCTAAATTCACTCATACACTGATGGAGTCTGAGCTGACAGCTGGTGACTAAGATAATCCAAGATCATAATGGATAGATCAGGTTTCCCTAGCTGTTTGAGCACATTCGGAATACTGAGAGTGTATGTTGTAACTCTGCCAAAATGATTTGTGACATCTACTGTGACAATCAGGTGTGGAAGTTCCACACAGAAAAAAATGAACAAATCAGGTGTGCTGCAGTCTCCTCTTAATTAAATGTATAAGAAAGCCTCTAGGATGTATTTATGACTTACAGGCATTTTTGGAAATGCAGATTTTATCTGAAGCTAGATTTTGCTTTGCAGCACGCCAGGTTCCAATGCATTATTTTAATAAAATAAAAAATAGGCAGGACAGGAATTTGATAGGTGCCAAAGAATGTATCTCAGCAGGCACACCGATTGCGTTGTCAGAGCATAGTGGGAACCCAATATCATGTATTCATCAATACAGTTCAGAAAACAATGACCAGGTGAGGGCAAATTCCATGTTAGGGAAGTAGGAAAGCGAAGAAAACTACCATAATCCTTCAGCAAAGCTGTGATGCACCCAAATCTGGAACATTAAGTATAATCATTATTAAGTATACTTTTTTGATTATCAATGTCAAGAAAGGGAAGCTAAATCAATGAGAGAGCTTGATCAGTGCCTTTATAAGGAGAGTTACAGTATTTCTGGATTTTTAGTTGTTTTTTTAAAAGGAAGTGACATATGTTATAAATTATCCAGTGAAACTGAATGATAAGACATTCTGGAATAAATAAAAGAAAGACTTTGGGAAAAGCTTTGATTTCACTATGATTTATTATAATAATGACCACCAACTGAGATAGTTTTAAAAGACTATAAATCAGGGGCGTCCAAACTTGGCAACTTTAAGACTTGTGGATTTCAACTCATGCTGGCTGGGGAATTCTGGTAGTTTAAGTCCACAAGTCATAAAGTTGCCAAGGTAGACACTCCTGCTATAAATTATTAGTAGTTGTGGTGATTATCTGATCTGGGAAGTAGTAGTGGCTGTAACAGAGGGGAGTGTAGGATGAAAAAATATCTAGCAGGCACTGAGAATTTAATTCAAGTTAGATTGAGTTTTTCTTCCTGAAATCTGTATTGGAACATTTTGATGACTAGATTTGCACGATGTGTTGAATCACAAACTGGATGACCCAAAAATTTTATATTTTTCCCCATTAATTAAGTTTAATGTAACTATGAATATGTCATGCAAGCATAACTTTTTTTTATCACAAGTTCACTCAGGAAAAAGGTTTTGGCTTATTCTCATCTACATTATTTACAGTATCTGCCAACGTTTTAGTACTGAAATATTTCTAAATAATTGCCTAAAAACAATTCAAAAATATTAAATTAGCACCAAATTCATTGAGGTAATTGTAACAGGAAAATAGCAATCATACTTTTTTTGTCCACCATCCAATTCCCAGTTATTTTCATTAAAGTAGTGTTTCTCAATCTTGGCAACTTTAAGATGGTTGGAGTTCAATTTTCAGAAGAATTGGAATTCTGGGAGTTGAAATCCACTCATCTTAAAAGTTGCCAAGTTTGAGAAACAGCATTAAAGCTAGAGCAAGTCTGACTTACTGAATAGGGGGTTCAGTGGTATATGTATTTCACTGTGAATTTGATTTCATTTTTTTCACTTTTTTCTTTATCTTTAAAAGTTAAAGTAATCTAACCATCAGAGTGATCTTAATCACCAATTAATACTGTATAAATAACACAATAGCCAAATAATATAATGTACTACTTGTATTTTACTAAAAATATATATAAAAGTATCAATAGTATCACTAGTGCCTTTTGTTATTTTTCTCTCTCATTTTGTTTTTGCAATTTGGATTATAAATTGCTTTCATCCTATGACCACTTTTGAGTGGGGGATGTTGTAACTAATAAAGGTCACTAACGTGAGGTAAGATAATAATCACATAAATAATCATAGTGAGAAAGGCTATTTGGCCTGCTTGCGTACATCATTAGCACTATTGATGTTTAATGTCACAGAAAAAAAAAATTGGACAAACAATAAAGACACCAGAAATAGGTCTTGTTCCCCTTCAAATAACTTTTGTAGAAGAAAGTAAAGTGGCATCTCTAGGAATTGGCCAATAGATATCCACAAAAGCAGCAAATTCCATACTCAGCTCAAAAAATAAAGCCTAAAACACCTCTAACCAAATTGATGTCTTGTTATGAAATCTAACATGCACAACCATCTTAGTCTTGGAATAAAGAACACCATCAAAGCTCTTTTGGAACTCAATGCATAAAAAAACAGCACGTACAGCTCCCTCTTTATCCATACAAACAATTAGGAAAATATTGCTCTGGCGTAACACCTAAAATCCTAGAAGCCATCTCTTACTCCTGGCTAATCTAGGGCTAGTCCTGGCACATCCCAAACCAGTCTGAGAGCATGAGGAACAAACTTTACCTTTGTTTTCAATATATTGTAAAAAAGAAAGGTGTAGGAACACTGTAGCTGCATTCAACAAAATGGTTCACAAATTCAAACCAAATGAAAGCAGATTGCCTGTATGCTATAGTGAGATGTATCTGTTGTAACTGCCATCAGCACATGTGATGCTTGTCACAGCTTAGTTCAAGGAGAACTGGAGACTAGTCTGCTCTTGGCAAGAACAGATGCAAGTTTGGTTGATTACAGGGAAATTCAGAAAAGTTAGCTGCTGAAGGGATACCTCTGATATGGCAATGGTATCAAAACATGTATTTCTACTCAATATCACTCTCAAGACAATGTAGATGGGCTGTTTTGCAACTTAGATGATCTCATAAGAGCCTTTTCAGATCTGAGCAGCATATAAATTGCAGTATTGAAAATAAATAAGGTTGAAGCTCTATCTTACATGACAAACCTCTGCATGCAAAGCTAGTGATGAGGATTCCATCCAGGGAGAATTTTATATTATACATTCCTTGAAGCCAGTAACAAATAATTTTAAAAGACCTAAATGGTGGGATACCTGATTTAGGAATGTAATATATTTATATTTATATAAAATCTCTTATATTCCTAAATCAGGTATCCCACCATTTAATTGTAATCATATATATATATGATTATATATATCATTTATATATAATCATATATATATAACCAAAGACCTACATACACACACACACACACACACACAGTTATTATACTGTATATACAGTACATACTCAAACACACATATACATATACAATGTGTGTATGTATGTGTGTGTGTATATAAATAATTGTAACATATATATTTATATAGTACATATTTTAATATAATAAATATATGATTATAATTATATAAGCACACAATCATAGCCCTGATGTTGCCTTTAGTCAAATAATTTTTGAAGCACGACAGATGCTTGCTTTATTTATATATTATATTACACCGTTGCTCCTCAAGCAAACATACATGCCAAGTTCCAAAAAACATGTTGCCTGCCACTTCTTTCCTCCCTCTTCTGTAATTGAAGAGCAGCCTGTTTTTAAGTACTTCAAATATTAACATATATACATGATGGATAAAGGACCAACAAATGCAGCCCTTGGCCAACTAGCACTACATATTGGCTAGACATGTTTTCCATGGTGAGAAAAGAGGAATCATGCCAAAAATACAGGCGAATAGATTTATTAACAACCCATGTAAATTTGTCCCTCTTTTCACTGAATGCAGGGGAGAGTGGGATAGATTTTACCATTTTGGACCCTGAGAAGAAGAGAGAGCCTGAGACAGAAAGAGACACAGGCAACAAATTGTTAGATGAACTCGACATAGGAGATAAGATTACAGGTAACTTTTGGCGAAAAGAGCAGAGGTATCACAAGCATTATACCATTGTAACACAACTAGCCAGACAGATCTTTTGTCCATTTTTGCACTTACCCAACCTTAAAAGTATGCTGGACACTTCTGCTAACTTGCCAACTGGAACAGGTGAGCTGTGCTCAGGCTTATTCCAGCCAATTCCAGCCCGAATGAGTCTGGAGTGAATGTAGTCCCTGCAAAGCACCTTGGCTTGAGATACGAGCTCCTTGTCAGTGGGAGTCCGGTCAAACACTTCCATCACCTCTGCAGCAAAGACAGAAGAACGACGGAGCACTTCCATTCTATCACCGATCTTCAAACATGCTGGGTAGTCTTCTTCAGGATTTCATTGATGGGACAGCTGGAGAGGAATCTATTTATACCAAGAGAATGTGTTCACAGGATACTGCTTTGCTGCAATTTTCAGTAAAGATGTTTGTTGGACATCCCTGATTGACAAATGAACAATAAGAAATTATCCAACTGTAATCAATAGCTGTTCATGTTAGCTTCCTGATAAAGCTAAGTTGGTTTATGCTGAAATCAATGTGCAGCGTTATCTGATGCGTCATTGTTCAAAGCAGCTTTCTCTAGCTTGATGCCTTCCAGATGTATTAGCATTATATCTGCCAGAATTCCAAACCAACATTAGTAAGTAACCAGATCAAGGAAGGCTGCATCAAATTAAATTGTTTTTCTGTGGAGCTTACATAGATAAATGTGCTCATGGTTGCAATTTTACCAGCACTTGAAATTATGGAAGTAAACTTTTGAATACAAATCACATGGCAGACTTCAAGATCTCTGCAAAACCAATGAGATGAGCAAACACACATTTTCATAAACATAATTTTCTGAAGGGTGTTTCCAAACAAGACTTTTATCATTTGCCTTCAAGATGAAGGCAGATTCAAGATTACAGGAGATTCAAACAATGATATATTTGTTTTGTTACCATCCTATGTTTTTCCATTTAAACTGTCTTTTGCTTAAAGAAAAACCAGAAACACATCTATTAAGACAGAAAAGCCGCAGAGTGCCTTTGAATGAAAGAATAAGGCACATGAGTCTGGAAACAGCCTCACACACCCTCTTAAAAATCAGCAGTTATAAAAACAAATTAATGGATTCTTGAAATAACATTTGAAAGCATCTTGTTTTCTGCAAAGCAACATACAACAGGCAAATGCCAATGTTCAGTGGCAATGACATCAAAACAAATAGGCATGCCTTATTATATTATTCACTGAAGAAAAAAAATAGGAATAGTGACAGTATCTTCACCAAAGATGGCATTCTCTTTTAGGAGACAAAAAACACCCAAGCCTTTTTGTATATTTATTTTATTTCCATCTAAAATAAAATGACATGGCTATACAACACTATCTCTCAGTTCTGCAAAGATACAAGTTTCCTCAAATTTCATCTCTACTGACTTTATGTTTTAACATACTTGAAATATTCCTCTTGGTCAGAAGGTAATCTTGTTAATGGTGTGACTTGAAAATTTAACACAGGAACCAAGAGTTACTCTAAAAGATTTTCACAGGACACAGAAAACATTTCCAGCCAATCCATTATTGATGAAATAATGTTTAATCAATATTGAGGTAAAGAGTACAATTCTGAATAATCAATGTCCTCAAACACAGGTACACCTAAACTGAGATTTATAAGCATAACATCATCCATTGCCAACCTATACCGATTTCTACAGGGCTTGCAGGTGGCCAAAATACATAACATACCCCCTGGAACAGGGAGTTAGAAACCTTCTTCGGGATTAGATGCTTTAGCTGTATTCACAAATCACACAGCAACACAAATAAGCCAATTATATATTAGCCTAGTCTCTTCTGCAAACCCAAAACCATGAGAAATTATCTAAGTTCCACTGTGCCTTGCGAACCTATAAAATCAAATTAACTGATAAACTATAGTTAAGTGTACCACTATGTTTATAAACAAGCTTCTGACAGGGCACTGTTACTCTTACTCAATCTGTTCTAAATCAATAAAAAGGGCAACAGCAACGTCCACCCGTAAAGTTTCCCAGCGATGTACCTCTCCAAGTCATTTCCATTCCACAGTGATGATTTGCAGTGCAGGAGGTTCCTTACGTGCTCTCTGCTTTACTTACAGTCCCTTGGTTCTCCCTACTGGGACCGGGTTGAGCAGAGATCCCAAGAATTCTTGGTTGTTGAAATTCCGCAGAAACGCCCAATTCTTAAAAACAAAAAAACGAAGAAAAAAACTTCGAGCCGTTGTTCCTTCTGCCTTCACAAAGCTTCAACAGATCCCAGCGCTCGCTCGAATCCCTCCGTGGAAAAAGACTTTCTTGCTATAGCCTTGTAAGGCAAGTGAATCAGCCAAGAGGAGGAGGAGCTACAAAGAATTCGACCGCCCCTTTCTCCTGTCTCTTAAGGAGGCACCAGGAAGCTGGCCCGAAGAGGGTTGAAAGCTGTTTTGTGCATTACCGTAACTGGCAGGTCCTCGGGTGTCTCATTCAAATTGGGAGCGGTACCTTTAAGGTGCTACGGCCACAAGGTGGTTTCTTCGGTCTTGGCTTAGCTTCTATGAATTCGTCCAATGTAGGCTGGAAGCCTGACTTATTTTGTGGTGAAGCCAGCCAACTGTGCTGTTATTAAATAAGCTCCATTGAAGCAAAATGTGACTTTGCATGTTGAGCAAGCATCTCCCAATAAAACAGCTCTTGAAAATTTACAGGTATCTCTGGGCATAAAGGTGATGTGCTATAATATCCTTCTGAGTAGGGCTTCTTAAACCTGGTGGGGCTGTGACTAGATTTTGCTGGTCATGATTGCTTTCCTTTGTAGTCTTATGTATTAAGAAAGTTCAAAACATTCTTAAAGATCCATCTCCTCCTGGGCACCCTTTTTTTTAACTATTACCATCTGGCAGATGTACAGAATAATAAAAACAAGGACAAATAGGCTGAAAAACAGCTTCCATCCCAGAGCAGTAACTATTGAATTCTACTATATATAGTGCACTATTAATGCAATATTCAGGGGTTTCAATTCAATTGTATAGAATGCAAAGGATGTGCGTTTGTTTTATTTTTATAGTTATAATGTACACTGAAGATGGCATTTAATTTCATTGTATGAGGTGCAATGACAAAGTAAATTTAAACTATTTTACTTTTTTAAAACTTGTATTTTTCTGAGAAGGAATTCATTAGTCTCATCATACTCTCAAAGGAATCTATGCCCCAAAGAGGTTGTGTTTTAGAGCAAAATCTTACCATTCCTTTAAGGACTGCAGAGTAGGTTTTTTGGCCCTGCCTGTTGAAATGGGACCCATCCACTCCACTCATAATTCATATTGAATCAGGAGTTATTTCTTCTGCCATCTAAACCTATTTGGCTGTGCCACTTCTACATCAATTACACCAGCCAATTGTTCAAGGCTGGAGCTGTATTAGCTCAGTTGCTCCTCTGCTCTTCTCAGTCATTGGGCTCAGACATTAGACTAAGCCATAATACTTGGTCTGGCTTACTCTGTTGTGTGAACCAGCTATTCCTGTTTTAAGCTCCGCATGTTTGTGAATCAACCACTTATGCATTCAGCTAACATAACTGTCCCCTGAAGTCCTAAATGGTGTTCATTGCCTATGCCTAGCAAGGTAACACTTTTTTTCCTAAGGCAGCATAACTGTATTCATTATGAATATGTACTGATTGTTGTACAATAGTCATGAACATTCAATTAGCATTTATCCATTATCTGTTTGTGGCTGGCACTTCTTTCACTCCTTTTGTATCTGATGTAACCTCACTATTTCCCAAAGAGCATTTGAATAGAATAACAGAGCTGGAAGGGACCTT
>AZIM01002691.1:21745-37778 GCA_000516915.1 Ophiophagus hannah
GCTACTGCTGCATCGGCGTCGCCGTCAGCCGCCACTTCCAACGGCGCGCCCGCAAGGAGGAGAGCCGGCAGCGCCGGCGGCTGTTGCGCATCATCGTCACGCTGGTGGCCGTCTTCGCCCTGTGCTGGCTGCCGTTCCACCTGCTGAAGAGCCTCTACGTGCTGGCTTGGGTGGGCTTGCTGAGCTTGCCCTGCGCCTGGCTGGACCTGATCCTGCGCCTGCACCCCTACGCCACCTGCCTGGCTTACGTCAACAGCTGCCTGAACCCCTTCCTCTACGCCTTCTTCGACGGCCGCTTCCGCGCCCAGTGCCTGCACTTGCTCGGACTGCGCTCGCCGCGCCGCGGGCCCGCCGGCTCCCCCTCGTCCCNCGCGCCGCGGGCCCGCCGGCTCCGTCTCGTCCACGCTCAGCGGCCAGACCCAGAAGTCGGAGCTGCCCTCCTCGGGCACCAAGGTGTAGAAACGGTCGCGCGTCTCTCCGGCTTCGGGATCGCCAAGCCGGCGCCCGCCTGGACCGCTCCCCACGCGCCTTGAGCCTTTCCCTTCCCTGGCTTCGGACTGGTTTTTCTTCTTTTCTTCTCGCGACCCTGGAAACTCGCCGTTTTGGGGCAGGTCCTTGCGGTGGGCAACGCTCCCCTCGTACCCAATAAAAGTCTCTCTGTTTCTTCAGGGAAAAAACAAAACAAAAAACGAGAGTCGGTTCTTTTCTAGCGGTTTTGAAAAAGCGGGAGGGGGAAAAACTTCGTCCAGGTGGGGAGAAGCAGCCCGATGCCAGAAGCCAAAGGGGGGGGGGTTCCCCTAGAGGGGTTGAGGGAGGCGACGCCAAGCTGGATTCAGAATGCAGAATAATTGGAAGGGACCTTGGAGGCCTTCTAGTCCACCCCATNNNCCCCCCCCCCCGCCCCTCCAGCTCAAGCACGAGACCGTTACCATTTCAGACAGGTGGCTTTTCGATTTTCAATTTCAATGTGTGGAGCGTGAGGGATGTGCGTTTGTCTTTATCTTCACAGTCATAAATTGTACACTAAAGGTGGTATTTAATTTCGCTGTACGAGGTGCAATGACAATAAAATACAACGGTTCAAACTCTTCATAAAAACCTCCAGTGATGAAGCACTCACGATTTCTGGTGGCAAGCTGTTCCCCTGGTTAATTGTCCTCACTGTCAGAAAGTTCCTCCTTATTTCCAGGTTGAATCTCTCCTTGTTCAGTTTCCATCCATTGTTTTCTTGTCCGGCCTTCAGGTGCCTTGGAAAACAGCTTGACCCCTTCCTCCTCTCTGTGGCAGCCCCTCAAATATTGGAAGACTGCTATGGTGTCACCCCCTAGTTTTTTTCACTAGACTAGCCAAACCCAATTCCTGCAACCGTTCATCTTTTAGTCTCTTTTTTGGGCTCTTCTTTGCACTTTTTCCAAAGTCTCTTCAACATCTTTTTTGTTAAGGTGATGACCAAAACTGGATCCAGTACTCCAGGTGAGGTGGTCTTACTAAGGGTTTTTTATAAAGCGGTACTAATACTTCACGTGATTTTGATTCTGTGCCTCTGTTTATAACAACCAAGGATTGTGTTAGCTTTTCTGGCTGCTGCCACACCCTGATCGAGATGTATTTTTGTTAAAAAATAAAATAAAATCAGATCTTGCTTAGGACACCTGCTAAACCGAGCTTGACAAGATGACATGTTTGAAACCAAGTAGTAACGTTTGGATTAAGTGATAAACTGTTGCATAACATGCAAAACGATCATTGGATTTTGACAACCAGAGATTATCCCAGAATGTTTAGTGTAATATCTGCAAAGGCAGTCTTTCTGCAACTTATTTTGCCAACACAACCTTAGGAGCTATCTGAAGGTTATGGAAATTCGGCATGAACCTGGTGTTCTCCTTTAATAAGGTGATGTTCTAGACTAATTTATGTCCTCCTCTTTGTAAATCTGGCGAGACTGCCAATGTAATAAACTATTTTGGGTAATTTTGGATGTTCTCATGAATTTGCCCCCATTCTTTCTAAAACAAAAAAAACCTCATGGAAGCCCATAACCGTTGCTGTTCCCATGCTAATTTGAAATTCCGCAAGCCAACCATGCACCCTTTGTAAAGGATCTGAGTTTGGTCACTTGCACAATTCACTTCTGTGATCCTGAATGCTCTCATTATGAGCCAAACAATTCCTACTTTCTCTCCAAAAGTCTGTAAATCTATATCACATTTCCGAGCCTGCTACTTCTGCTGATTTCTCCCCCCTCCCCTTGTTTTTTTTCCCCCTTGGAGCAGGGAAAGCAAACGCCTCTTTCTAAACCTCCTGGAATCTTCCCTCCTGCGTTCACTCTTGGTTCAATAATCAGAAAACTCTCAGTCAGAAAATCCCACTTATTTGAACCCTTAATCCCTGGTGTTCTCTGCACAACTCTTAGTACCTTTGCTACCTGGGACAAGAGCCCCAGCTCTTCTCACCCCACACAGACCCCTCCCTTTCATGACAGCCTCTTTGTCACCTGTCCACCTTCATCCCAGCAGCTAGGTGCCAGCAAGAGAAGCCCAATAGGGCTTCTCAGCTAGGATTGGTCAGTGATTGGGGTTTGTGACTCCCACCCCCCCATGGTAAAATTATGTAAGGGCTCATGAATTGCCCTTAGTACACGAATCCGACTCCAATATCATCAATAATTGAAAAGGACTGCACCAGAGTGACCCTAGAGATACGTATGATCACCATCGAGCCCAAAATTTCTCTAAGTGAGACAGTTAAGGGAGGGAGGGAGGGGGTATATTAAGATAGACAAATAAAGAGAGTGGCTTAAAAAAAGATCCAGATCTAATTCCCCCAAGATATTTCTGTAGCATTAATTTCTAAGAACTTGCTGCTTCCAATGACCGTGGGATGAAGATGTATCAGATAAGGAAATGAAAAAAAAAAAAACCCATCCATTTTCTAGTCCTTAGCATCTCCAAATAATCACACTATCTTGGACATACACACACCCTGTGCCCTAAAATATTGCATGGCAGCTTTTCCCAGCCTGTGTGTAACCCCGAAGCCTGGATTCCAACCTCCAGCTTTCTCGGGAATGGTCTTGCTGGTTAGGCAATTCTAAGAGTAAGAAATAAAATCTAGAGATGGTTTGGTTGGGAAGGCCCTCCATCCTAGATTGGTTGCATCTGAATTCCCATTTTCCCCAGCCTGGCTAAGAAAATATATTGCACAAGTAGGCTGGATGGTTTTGAATGCAACTGGCCAAAGATGACTTCTGCTGTCATTCAGCTTCACACTTACCAGGTTCGAACTGAACTCCTAAGCAGCTCTTTTGGAAGAGAGATGCCACACGGCTGACCTGAGCCAGAGAAATGGGGAGGCTGGGAGAACCCATGGGAAGACAGCACACAGCCGTATTGTTCTGTGCCTCTCCTGGGAAGCTGCCCTGTCCCACATCTGCAGGGTATCTCCCCAAGGGAGCCAAGGTAGAGTTGCCAGGACCAAGAGAAAGATGACAAGGCTTCAGTGTCACAAGGCAAGAGAAAACTTGGCAGTCTTTTGGGCTCAGCCCCAGACGCGAACTGCGTGTCCCCAGTTCCCTTGGCAAGAGGAAGAGGAGCAACAGCTGTGGTTTTCTTATCTCGTGAAAGGGAAAGGGGGCTTCTAGACAGCGGAGAGGACTAGGAAGAGAATGCCGTTCTCTCTCCAGAAAGGCCTACACAGCACACCTGGGCAGGAGGTGCCAGGGGATAAGACGCCCTCCAACTTGCAACCCAGATTGTCCGGGGAATGGGGTGCCCTGCGGGTAGAGGGGGGTACCTCCAAAGGGCACCGCAGCTGAGCTCAGGTCTTGGGGGGGAAGCTGGCAGTTTGGACAATGTATCGTCTCAGCTGCCCGGCTTTTCATGAAGGTCCTTTCATCAGCCAGGCTCCGATCTAAGCAGCTGCACCGCCTTGGCAAGAGACCCCCCCCCACCATCACAAAAGGAGTACAGTGATAAGGATGGTGGGAAGGGAGTGGGGGAAGGAACGTCTTAGCAGCTGGAAGGATACTTTAGGAGAGAGTCAGCCATTAAGGGATTGAGAAGTATCTCCTGGATCCACCTAGGGGAACTTATTAGATTGCACTGGACTGCTGATAGGAAGGCCTACAGCAGATTTCAAAAATTACAAGCTCTCCAGGTGCTTGGGATTACACAGCCTCCAATTTCTTGTCTCCTTGATGGGAAGCACTGGGTTCCAGACCAGCTTTCCAGATACAAGAGACGGACCGGCTTCCGGGACACCAAACAAGCTGGGTCATAATATAGCTGGATTATGGATGGAGTCGCTTTCCATATATCCCAGAGGATCTCGTTTCGGCCAAAGCTGCATTCAAACTTTGCACTGAAGGTGGGTTGGCCAGAAGGGGAAAGGTGGAACGTGAGGCCAGGTATCAAAGGAGCTACCGAGTATTTTCTAATTGATTGATTGAGATTGATGTCCAAAGGGCAATATTATGAGGATGGAGAGGGGTGTAAACCAAGATCCAGCAATGGCTGTCACCACTCGTAAGATAGGGTGGAGCATATTAGACCACCGTAACTTGCAATGTAGAGACAGGAGGATGGTATTTTTTTTCATCTGGTGTCACCTGAAGGAATTTCAGGAATCAACTGCATGTAACTCCAGAATGTAGGTTGCCTGTTCTTGTTCGTAACTATCTCTAGAACTTAAAGAGCTTAATCAGAACTCTTCATATAAATTTGATAAATTAATGCGTTGATTGTGGCCACCTCAGAAATGGCACCAGGGTTACACTTCTTTCGTCAGACATGAGCACCTTGTGCTAAAAAGCTGCTTGCTAACTGGTCTCTGATGTGTTCAGCTAGCCCACTGAACTGTGTATCCTTTCCCCCAAAATGAGGAAGAGAAATGCACCCTCAGTCTGATGTGAGGTGCCATCTTGCTCCTGTTGTTTCCTCTCCTACAAAGGATTGCTTGCGATGTTCACTTCTCAGAATGGGAATCAACCTTCAGCCACTTCAAATCCCCGTTCTCCCAAGTTTGCGGAAAGCCCAGGTCAGCAAGAACCGTCTCATCAAAGAGTGTGACTAAGTGACTCTGAAGGAAATGGCTGCCTGAAAATTAAAGTTTCTGCACAATTCTGTATGAAAAGAGCTGTTTCCCTTTGTTTCGGAGGGGTCCGTTGGGAGCTACTATATGGTGTTGCTATCTTAATCAGAACTGAGGAACAGGTTATTTTTCTATGTCTCTTAAGATGCTTCTAGCAGCTGCAGGCTCGGTGTTGACTTTGCAGTCCTTGAACATTTGCTGGATACTCCTCTGAGACAAAGCCTCTTTTCCTGTTTGTGGCTGAGCTCTTTTTAAAGGCAGCAGCAAAAGTCAAGACTGGATTCAAAAATTCCCCTGCATTTTATTCAGCTTGGGTGTTATAGTGACTTTCGGTCAGCTGTGCTTGCCTGCAGAAAGCCTCCTTGCCAAAAGAGATTTTGTTGGAAAATAGCTTGAAGATGAAAGGTGTGTGTGTGTGTGTGTGTTATGGAATTCATTGTGTACTGCCCACCCTTCCTTCTGAAAGTTCCTTACGCAACAAATTCAACAACCCATTGCATTTGGCCTGAAGTGACACCCAAGTCAGAATCCAAGCTTGCTTCCAACACATTCAGACACCTGTCAATTGAGAATGGGGCTGTCTGAACTCTGGGGTGGGAGGAACCAAAAGAAAATCTTGGTTTGCATGACATGTAGAATTTACCCCTGGCATTTCGGCAATCTAGGCTGAAATATAATGAATGGTTTGATGCATTGTGCCAAACCGGAAAACTCAGTTAATCAAATAAATCATGGTTAGGTCAACCATGGATAAACACAGACAGCCCTGTAATAAACACAGACAGTCCTGTAATAAATTCACTGATATTAATATGGAATAAACTATTATTTTTTTATAAAAAGATCTAATATGGGACACAGCTTACAAACCAAGAATGGATTTTGCCCCCATCTCTTCCCAAAATTCTCTTTTCTGATGGGCATTACCATCACTGAAGCAAAGACAGCTTTTCAGGCGTTTGAGATGATTTTCCTTCCTATTTCTGCTAGTTTCAGGAGCAGAGTTCACTTGCTTGGTTTCCCTTCAGTCCAGAGACTAAAGAAGTGTAATGTACAATTTTAGCTTCCAGCTTTTTATACCAGGGCAAGGATCAAAAACCAGCAAGATTAAATCCCTCCTTCCCCAGTTTAAGATGAAGAACCCGGTCAGCTCCAGATGAAGCGTGCAAATTGTGGTCATGTGTCAGTGGCCAAATTTATGAAGACTTCCAAATAGCACAAATGCAAAGTAGGAGGCGAGCCACAAACTGGTGTTCTGGTCGACAACACCCCCTCCTGCTGTCAGAAAAATGTGTTTCTCCAATTATAACAAACAATTCTGTTACACCGTCGGAGCTCATCCGCTTCACGTCAATTTCCTCCTCCTTCCAAGAGAGACACAAACTGCCGTAATGTGCTTCTCCAGCACATTCCTCCAAGGGGAACAGTAGTTTCTTGCAGCTTAAACTTTTATCAACATTCAAAATGAACCCACCCAAACTACAAATAAAGCTTGCTCCATGAACCATTATATTTTTGGGGTTTTTAAGGGTTTTTTTTGTTTGTTTTTTTTTAAAACAAGTATTTATAAACAAAAGGTTAGAAACCTTAACAGAACAGTTGCTAATTTCATTATATAAAAGAGAAAATACGAACGTATTCTACACTGACATATTCTATAAGGGACACACGTCTCTAAAACCCTGGCTTCAGCTCCGCCTGTCCGTCTGTGCTGCTTGTTCTACACCTACCAGAAAGACCCGGAGGACACAGTAACCATGTTACTTTCTGATTTCACTTGGAGGCTGCAGCTGGGCTCATCAATCTCCTCTAGTAATGAGATCCTCAATGTAAGCATCCAGTTCGTCATCTGAATTGAAATCGATATCCTAAAAACAGCAGGAAAAAACTTTAGTCCATTTAACGTCCCTCTGACGAGCAAAACACTCCAGCAGTGACCCTTAGTAATTACAAAAAACACAATAGAGAATTTGGCAGACAACCACCGCCCTGAGAATCTAAGCTGAGATTAGTAACAGGAGTTGGAGAGTTGCTCATCTGCGATGTTTAAGACTGTAATTCTTGTCACTCCGGATTACTAGAAGCATCTCAGAGAAAAGGCGGTTCAAAGCAGTCTATCGGCTGTGATCCATGTGCAAAATCTCTGCTGATTTTTGATCATAATAAAGATTTGATTGGAGAGCTCTGGGAACGATTGGTTTTGCACCTCTCGAGAAAGAGCTCAAAACCAGAGATAATCCAGGTTCCAACTTACTTCTTGTACTTTCTGGAGGAGAGCAACGATGTTTGTCCTCAGTTTCTGAAGCTTCTCATTTGTCTCTCTGACCTTCTGCTCCAGGACGTGAACTTTCTCCTCGCAGGCTTGGATCTGACCGTTTGCACGGGTCTGATAGGAGTTGCACAAGTTCTGCAGGCCTACCTCATATTGTTTAAAGTACTCTTTCTGCGGAAAGGGAGGTATGGAGGAGAACATCCCAAGGGTTACAAGGAAGCAAGGCAAAACAACTTCAATTTGCTTCAAGCAAGAAGAAACTAAATCACTGTACTTCCAATCGAAGTAGCCCTGATTATTATCACATAATGTTGAGTAACAGGTTAAAATTATGTGGAGTTTTGGGGAGAGGGGTGTATATAATTTAATTACCTTCTATAAATAACCAATGAATTTTAATGCAGGGACTCAAATTCTAATTTCTTTTTCTTTTTGCTATTTTGCTCCTGTTTTAGGAACATATTTCGCAAATATTAAAAGGAGATGGTGATACCAAACTTCTGATTCCAAAAATCTACACCTCAAGAATGTATCTGGGGAAGTAACTGATTACAGTATGAGAATTTATCAGCTGAACAGAGGACTCACCAAAGGGAATGCCACCAACTCCTGCGAGCTCATGGAAGTCAAATCCTTCTTGGAGATGGGGAAATTGGGGGGCAAGAAATAACGCAAGCAATTCCTACGGAAGCAAAGAGAAGACAGGCAAATGCATAGCAGAAGTGTAACGTCATCTGCAGTTAACAACACACAAAAAAGCATAGAAAACGATATTGGGTATAGAATTCAAACATTTAATTCTTCTTCCTTTTCATTAAGTATTCAAAAGCCCAGCTTTATTGACAAGTCTTTAATACTGGGGAAGGCAGAAAGAGAAGAGGACAACCCAGCAAGGTACATAAATTCCATTAGTGTACAGTGGCGAAGGATGTGTCATTGGAAGACCAAGTTGGGGAAAGGCTAAACCCTTTGAGAGGGTTCATTTATGTGATTGCTGAATTGACACCAACTTGATGGCACATAGTAAGTCAATCAATCCAAATACGCATTCAATGTGTTTAGTGAGGGGTCTTCAGTGCTCTCTGAGCTGGCTTGTTTTCTTGCAGATGTTTCATGACCTGACCAGGTAACATCATCAGCGCTAGTAAGGAGTGCAGTTTGCTGTCAGCTTACATTCTGGTGGCTTGCCCTGTCAGTGTGGGTGGGGACGGTCTTAGAGATTCTTTGGTTGGGCTGTTTGCTGTCGGCTTCTTTGGCAGTTTCTTGACTGGGGCTTTGTTTACTCGGCAGCTGTCATGTCAACCCTGAGCTACAAATATTATGAGGTTAGTGCAGTGATGGCGAACCTTTTTGTTGCTGTGTGCTGAAAGCGCGCGCACAAGCACCCACAATGCAATGCGCCCCACCCCCTGCGCATGTGCATGCAATGCCCCCTTACCTGCACTGCGCATGTGCGCCTCCCAGCTGATTTTCAGTCCATTTGAGGCCTTTTTCGCCCTCCGAGGGGCTCGAGGTAAGCCTCTGCAGCCTTTGGAGGACGAAAAACAGGCCCGCTGTTTCTGGAAGGCCTCTTTTTTGGCTTCCAAAGGCTGCAGAGGCTTCCCTCCAGCCCCCGGGAGGGTGAAAAAGGCCTCAAACAGCTGGGAGGCGCACGTGCACAGTGCAGGTAAGTTTGGCTGGGGCTTGCGTGCCCACACAAATGGCTCTGCGTGTCACCTGTGGCTTTGCCATCACGGGGTTAGTGTCTTCCTCTTCCCCATGAGCAGAAGAGATTACAAAAGTTGAAGAAATTGGCCGATCGAAACGATTGCAAACATTAAATGGTAATACACCCCGGCCAACCTCTGTTCCAAAAATGCAATCAGAAAGGCTGCTTGCCATTTATTCAGAAACCGCAAAATGACAAGACGGCACAGATGCTGGAAGACCGGATTATAACTACCGCTGGCAAATGGTTTCGCCACACTCACCGTAGGGACTGGGCCAACAAGTCCGCGTTCTCTTGGTTGTTGCTGGGTCCAGTGGTATCTGGCTCTATTCGGGCAGACTCAGAGGTAGAAGGTTCAGAAGGACCATTCATCTGCTGCTGTTGCTGCCCTTCTCCTTGCTGCTGCTGCTGCTGCCTCTCCTGCTGCTGCGTATCTGGGCTTTGGTGCTCTGGAGACGGGGGCCTCATCAGCCGCACATCCTCGCTGCTTCTCTCCACCCTGGACAGAGCAACAGGCACATCACAAGTCTCTGCCATTCCCAAGTTAACCTCATCATTTTTTTTCCTCTGACAAAAGAGCTAAAATTATTAAAACGTGGAACACAACTTTTTAAAAATGTCAATATTACGTCAATCCAGCAACATGAAATGCAGAACATGCAAGGAAGATTATTTTTCTGCATTAGCTCCTAGGAAATAATTTAGTAATTACGTGATGAAAAAAAAAAAAAAACATGTTTTCGATCTGGTCCAGAATGGGTTATTCTTAAGTTCAAAAATTCTCGGGTCTTGGACATTGTTCTTGGGTCAAAATGAAAAGGCTGATAATTCTCACAATTTACAGAGCAGAGCTCCCTCATTCTAGGATAACCTTTTTGGGCTCCTGTGCCGAAAATTGCTCGCGTGCATACATGCACACTCGCGTGCCAGCACCCAGAAGGCAATGCGCCCGCCTCCCCCATGCCCCCTGCGCATGCGCACGTGATCACCCCTGCCCCCTTACCTGCACTGTGCATGTGCGTGCCTCCCAGCTGATTTTTTGGCCTCCCAGATGCTCGAGGGAAGCTACTGCAGCCTTTGTAGGCCAAAAAATAGGCCCGTTTTGTCACTTCCTGTATTTCTGGAAATACCGGAAGTGATGANTCACTTCCTGTATTTCCGGAAATACCAGAAGTGACGAAACGGCCCTGGTTTTTGGCTTACAAAGGCTGCAGAGGCTTCCCTCGAACCTCTGGGAGGCCAAAAAAGGCCTCAAACGGGCCAAAAATCAGCTGGGAGGCATGTGCATGCGCAGGTAAGTTTGGCTGGGGCTCGTGTGCCCGCACAAATGGCTCTGCTGCCACCCGTGGCATAGGTTTGCCATCATGGTTCTAGACCTAACATTGTTAAGGAAGGAAGAACAAAGGAGGCCATCTCGCCCAGGGTCATCTGACATGCTTCCAACAAGTTGCTTCATCAAGCAAAACTTGGAAGTGCCCCAGCCTCCCAACGCCCCTCTCCCCCCCCACCCCAGTGCTCCAGAATCTATACATTTAAAATTACCATCGATCTCTTGGGGTTACATCGGTTGGGACGTAATCAAATTTCACCTTCCAACGGACCACATGCTTGCCCACTTCGACTGCTGTAATTCGGCCCGTGAACCACTCCTTGTTCACTCTCACCTCCACGTGCTCCCCTTTATCTGAGAGGGGCACAGAAAGGGAGAGGTAGCTCAGAGACCAGCAAAAAGCCCAGCCTGACAAACCGGAAGCACTCTGGCGCTCTCTATGCTCTTGCATGAAATACCTGCTGCAACAGAAGGTGGAAGTTCAAATCACACGATCTTTTTTTTTTTAATGTGATAGAACTGCTATCAGTGTCAGGGCACTTCCTTTAATGTGCTGTATAGGAGACAGAGATTCAAGGGGAAAGCTTGCTGGGACCCCCAAGGACAAAGGAGGCTAGGAACTAAAATTCAGCAGCATCTGAAAAACCGCAGGCTCCTCACTTAAGTCACCCTGTTAGCAGAAAGAGGTGGAGAAGTGTTTTCCTGTGGTGGGTATAATCTACGCATGATTGACCTCTCTTTAAAAACACTGCGGGTGCAAGAGGCCAAAGTCAAAGTACCTTTCTGTGCTCTTTTCATTTCTGCCAATTCCTCTTCTCCTGCACTGTCCGTCAGCTGAAAGCAGAGAGAAGCCAAATATATTCCAAAACCAGTCATCTTACGGACCAAACATTCAGAATGCCACCCAGAACGAAAGTGCAAGTTTCCTTTTGCACAAGTGGAAATGCCATACCCTGCTCTGTATAGAGAGAGGTACAGCCAGCCCTGTGCTATAGCTAAATAAGATATGTTAGTATGGAGCCTATGCTGCAGACAGGAATAGGCTTGATGTTGATATCTGCATAAGATCTAACACAACTTCAATTTATTTCATTCCAACAATTATACTCTTATCAACATTTCATTCATTTTATGTAACAATATGGCAGGCTGATTGGGAGAATCATGTTGCTCCGCAGCAATAAACTATGAATGTTATTTAGGAATTGGATGCGCTAATAAAGAATATTTAAGTGATGCCTGCATGAAAACAAAATGAGGCAGAAATGTAATGTATGTGTCTTGGCACTTTACCAAGGAAGGGTGAAGTCTTCTCCATACAGATCTTTCTGACTAGTGCAGTGATGGTGAACCTCTGGGAGTTGTGCGAGAGGGCCTTGCTCTTGTGTGGCCCCTGGAAATCACGCAAACGTTCTTGCAGGCCTCTGGAGCCTCTGAAAATCACGCAAGAGCACAGCACTCTGAAACAACTTCCAGAAGGTTCGGAGGGTAGAGGGAGCTGACAGGCTGGCAAAGCCAAGGTAGGCATTTTTCTGAATTTTTGAGATTATCTTGGCAAAAAGGCTCACCGTCACTGGGCTAATGAACTCCACCTGGTTAACTCAACTAAGTAAAATCTAGGGATTCACAGGTAGTATTCTAGATGTTGCTAGATGTTTTGGCCAGGCCTTCAGCAACATCTCAAGGACTGGATGCTGTGCACTCCTGTAATGGATTTCCACCTTGGTGAAAGCTCTAGAAGGAACAGAACGGAGGTGGGACAGTCACAGGGTTCTGGTTCTACTTCTACCCAGACTGGCCCACTTACTTCCACTACCACCTCGCTCGAGTCTTTCTTCTCTTCCTTCACTGTCACAGGTTTGCCTGGTTTCCTCTTCTCTTTTCTCAGTCCGACCTCCTCCTCCATTTCATCCTCCATTGTGCTAATGCCTCTCTTCCGGGAACTGGAAGCCTGTAAAGATAAGAGACTTGCATCGTACCTCTTAATGGTCAACATCTCTTTTTCCACCTCCAAGCAACAGCGGAGTTAAGATTAAGAATGGCAGAGTATAAAAACATTACATATATTAAACACTGTCTGTGCAAAGTGAGCAGGAAAAAATGCTCACCATTCTGCATTTTTTTTGGTTTCAAGCTCCATATATACCCTTGACAGTATCTTCCTGCAGGTCTGACTAAGTAGCTGGGAATCAGGCAGCGTATTCATTTAATAAATGTATATTTATTAAATAATGTTATTAAAATTACAGGTAGTTCTCACTTAGCAACTGCCACAGACTGCAACTGTTTGCAGTTACAGCAGTGCTGAAATAGTAACTGTGATTTTATGAGCTTTGCAAGTCGGTAAAGCAAAGGAAAGCTGAAATAAGATTCATCATATTCACGTGATTTTTCACTAAGCAACTGCTTCATTTAACAACCAAGTTGTCAATCCCAATTTTGGTTGTTTAAACAAGGACTAATTATACTGTAAAGTAGGAGAGTAGGAAAGACTTCAAAAAAAAGAGAATTACAGCTACAGGTTGTTAGGTAAACAGAGGCAGTGGGCATTCATCACACAAAGGAAGCAGCACCCCAACCTTCCATTACTTTTTTTTCAGAAAAAGGTTTTTCACCTGGGCAGGCTTGATTAAGGCAGGTTTCTTTGGTGGAAGCATCACCTTTAGGTGTTTGGGACTGGGGGATCTCTGCTGGCTTCTGGCATCCTGGACAGGCTCGGGGGGCATCTTTCCAATAGAGGCAGATTTGGATAGAGGCCTTACAAAGGTGGATGGGGAGCATTTCCGAGGAGCTTCCAGGTGATACTGTAACCTGGAAAGGTTGGATTCTTCCTGGTGCGCCATGTTGTGTGGTCTGGGGCACCCGATGGCTGGTCGGGGTGGGGGGCCCTTCTTCTGAGAGTTGATGGGCCTGGAAGGAGATGGAGGAACTGGAGGCCTTCGTGGAGCATTCTTGATCACATCTGGCAGTGGGGGAGATCGTGGCCGCTGGGATTTGCTCATTAGGTCTGCGTTCTGCCAGGACATTATGAAAACACAGGTAAGTTTTTTAAACCACTTTTTAGTGACCGTTCAAGGTTAGGATTGAGGCGAGTGTGCAATATTTAAACAACTGATCATCAAACATTCTGGCCACTGTAGCATGTTCCGTAGTCATGTGAGCACGATTCTTTCAATTAAACAGTTTGTCAACTGGGTACATATATCTTGTGCAAATATTTATAATTTATATATATATATTTATAACTAGTATACATTTCTTGCTATAATTACCTTCCTTTTTAAAAACTATTCATCCTTATATATCTTATCATTATAATGATCTTAATGCATTTTACCTTATATTCATTTAACTTCTTTATCTTCCAACCATTTATAAAATAAATCCCATATCATATAATATTCAGTTTCTTCTTGTTCTTTAATTGCCAATGTTAGTCTATTCATTTCTGCACATTCTAATATTTTCATGATCACCTCTTCCTCTATTGAATTTTTTTTTTCATTTTTCCAATTCTGAGCAAATACAATTCTAGCTGCTGTTAATATATGTATGATTAAATATTTTTTTTCTGCTATCACTAAGCAATGTAGTTGTGTGACCTTATATTTTACAGCCAAATTATTTAGCGATGAAAATTCTGGTCCCAATTGCCATTGTAACCAGAGGACCAACTGGATTACTTTGGGTATAACAGAAGAGGACAATTCTGGGAACAGCAGCGGCAGGAGGGCACTTACCTCTAGCATAGGTTGTGTGGTGACCTCCAGAGGCAGTTTCTTCAGGTCAGCATGAGAACGTACTGGGGTAGTTTTCTGGACAAAGCAAGTGGAATAAAGTTTTTTTTTTTACCCACCTTTATTATTTTAACTCAAGGCCACGCACACAAAAAACCACTCCTTCCTCCTCTTTTTTCCCCACAACAACAACCCTGGGTGTGGCTTGGGGTAAAAGTGATTGGTTCAAACTTTCCTGGCTGAAAGCGTGACTAGAACTCATATTCTCCTGGTTTCTAGCTGGCACTTTAACCACTAGACCAAACTGGTTCTCTAAAGTACTCTCTTATATATGTGTATATGCTTCTTAATTAGTGTAGAATCAGAAGATTTGTAGTAGTTTGTAGAAATGTGGATGCATGGGTGACTTTGAGCTCCGACATCTGCAAATACTTTGGTAGAATGAAGCCACTGACATGACGGGAGACCAGACTGAAGAATGTGATAGAGTCCAGCATGCAAACTTACCTGCAAGGCCTCCAGTTTCTCCTGCTGCTGGCGAATTTTATCTGTCAGCTCTTTCTGCTTATCTTCCTGTGTTTTCTCTTTTCTCAAGAAGCTCAGGGGAACCTTCTGCTTCTGCTCAGGAGCTTCACACCTGTCAGAGGAAGGAAAAAGCAAAATGAAAGATCAGCATACACGGGTCTAGGGCGTACGTTTGGGGTCTGTTACTAATGCTGAGATGAAGATTCATACCACAGGCCTTCTTTGAATTAAAAACAGAGCACACAGCTTATTTGAATCTGATTCTCTTATCACGGTGGTCTTCAAACTTCAGATATCCAAGACACCCTTCCCATTGTGAAAAATCAGCACAGATCCTGTTAGTATGCTTCCTATATTTAGTTTTGCAATAATGCATTTAAAACAACAGAAGCCAAAGCTATATGTTAATGATTCTCACAGTCCCTGGGCTTCTGGGGGACACAGGTTGAACACCGTGCCTCTATTATTATAATCCACGGATTTGCATCCGGATCTATGCTTGCACATGGTTAACTATTTTACCAAAATCTTTCTCAGTTTCCTTCCTTCCATCTCAGAGTTCCTTGGGCAGGCAGAGATAATAGTGCAAACTAGCATGCTAATTATTATCCCAATGTACCATCCACAGTTATGAGGATTGCCATACAATACACACCAAGTACTCCAAGGTATTAACATCCGTCATAGGCATAATTATCAATTAACATGTTGTTCGGAGCATCAGTGATTAGCACAACTAACCCTAAGCAGGAAATCACCAGGAGTCAATACAAATGATTCAAAGGCACTCCCTACCTCCCAAAAACACAAAAAATCAGCTAGTAGATGCAGTGTACACCTTGTTAGAATATTTATAGAGAGAGGAATAGCACACTCCATGATGTACGGTATGGTATAGCTATAAGATTGAGCTAATAATTCCTTCTCTTCCCCTATTCCTTAAACTCCTTGACTTGCTATTTTTTTGTTTGTTCCTTCTGGGCTTTATTCTCTCTCTCGATTCTGTTTAATAGAATAAGCAGCATTCTTAAAGTGATCTAACTGGTGCAAAGACAGTTTTCTTATTCTTACTCACCTATCTTGTTCAGGATCGGGGTTCATGGCACACATCCAGGTATCTGGGTATTCTTGCTCCACAGAGCTGAGCTGGAATGGGAGCGTCCGCCATTTCAAACACACATCTATCATACGAGGACATAACATACAATCAGCATGCTGAACATAAGACTGCAAGAAGCTTTTGGGGCTTGACTGTCCACTACTGTTGTTCAAAGAGGACGTCATACCAAGGGGATCCTGCCAGCAGTTCGATCCTGACTGGCTCAAGGTTGACTCAGCTTTTTGTCCTTCCGAGGTCGGTAAAATGAGGA
>AZIM01002692.1:118286-131151 GCA_000516915.1 Ophiophagus hannah
TCAAATAAATAAAAATAAAAAAATAAAATAGTATAACATGGATCAGTTGAAACTAGAAGACCTCCAAGGTCTAAGTCTATTATTCTATGTTCTAACAAACAAGAAATTGTTAATTTATAAAAATATATTGAATTTGCAATTGACAGGGTCCTTGTCGAAGAGAGATGGAAGATACATTAAACAATCTGAAGATTCTGAATGTTTTAAGCCCAAGAGGATTGCATATTCCAAACTGTGACAAGAAGGGATTTTATAAGAAAAAACAGGTGAGATGAACTATTTACTACTGTATTTCCATTTCTTCTTGCAGATGCAAATCTATTACCATGTAATCATCAGTAAGCAACAACAAAGAAGAATTCATGTTCATTTCTTGCTGTTTTAAATTTAAAATAAATTAGCAATAGTTTAACGCACCTTTTGCCTTAGATCTAAAATGACATGTCAATTCTGGTTGTTTTTGTTTGCTATTTTTAATGACAGAATAAACTTCCAACATAAGTCACAAATCAGCTAAACCAGTGCCCTTCAGTTTTAAAAAGGCAGCAGCTCTGAAGAAGAAAAAAAGCAAAAGAAAGAGAGTGAATATTGTCATCACATATGACTGTACTAGATCAATGCTTTGAATTATAAATAGCTGCTTGAGAGTGGCTAGAAAAATAGGGTTAGGTTATGTTACAGATGGCAACCTCAGCAACTCCATGTGTCATTCCTTTTTATTCTGCAGAAGATCACTTCTAAAATCTAGCTCATGAAAATGACATGCAAGGAACATTTATTTCATAGTAATACTGGCATTTCATCTGGATCAGCCATTGAGGCTGTGGCCTTTCCGACAAATGTGAATTAGTACAGCTATCTCTGCCATTGTTACACTAAGAGTGGTCAGTGTAGCTGATTCAAAAATGCTGATAAAGGGCCTTCAGTTAAACAATGCATTTTGCCATTTGATTCATTCTCATTTGATTTTATAAATTATGTATAACACAATGTTTAGAAAAATTATGCATGTATTCAAATATTAATTAGAGATGTTGAATTTCCATGTCTTTAATTCAATATGTATCATTTTGAATAGCAGAAATTTTCTTCGAATTGATTGTCATTAAGTTGAAAAATTATATATAAAAAAACTTTTATATGCAGATATAAACAAGGTAATGAATATCCAGTAGCACAAAGTGAATAGAAAAATGTTCAGATCAAAAAGTTCTATGATCTGATACATGTACGTTTAAAAAAACTGCTGAAAGATCTTACTGGTAACAGAAGGATACCCTGAAAAGCAAATATTTTTAAATGATGCAGATCAAAATAAAGTAAAAAGTGCCATGACTAATCCTGGTTCAGGCCTAAACTACAGTTCTTTGATGACAATCCTTCTTCACTGGTATTTTTTTCTAGGAATCATGAGCATTCAGTATATCTTGAAAAGTTGGCCTAGCCCATAAACATCCATATATGAACAAGAATATAATATCAAACATTATATAAATAAATTGGATTTATGTATTAATTAATGTTACCAAACATTAATTTAGATGGAACTTCCTTTCAGGTTCTAGATCAAACTTCCCACAGGTGTAGCAATTATTAAAGTTATATTTATTTTTGATGGATTATTACATTGACAAACTTGGCAGTCATCCATTTGAAATTTGTGGGAAGGATGTCTGAATCAGAAGTTGCAGATAGCTCATAGGTATGACTACAAAATTGTTTTTTTAAATCAAACAAATGGACCTGCACATCACAACCTCTTCCTCCTCTCTCCTCTTCCTCTTCCCCACAGCATAGATTGTATCTTTAAAAGATTTGGTCAGCAGACAACCTATCTTCTTATGATTGATTTCCCAGGAAGCAGTTCCAGGTGCCATTTTACAAATATGCAATTTTGATTCCACTGCTTTTATTAGAGAATATTATTAGTAAGGCATTCAGTATTTTTAGATGGGGTTTTATGTGCTTGGAGAATTGAAAAAGAGGAAAGTCATCATCAAGGTATTGGCCAACCTCCAGAGAATTTGGAAAAGTCCAGAGGCTTTCTTTTTTTTAAAAAAAACTACTCTTTCATTGCTTATATTACTTGATGTTAGTTTCTCTTTATATAATAGTTTAGAAGCAGCTATACTATTATGGCATCATGTTTAACATTGTCTCCTGGTGCAGTCGTTTTTATGTTTTCCTATGTACCATTTAGACCAGCAGTGTCAAATTCTATTTCCCTGAGGGCCTCATCAGAGTTGTGGTTGACCTTGGGAGGCCAGGAGGAACATGGCCAGCTTCCCTGCCTTCCTATTTCTCATTCCCGTCTCCTTCCTTCATCCCTCCTTCCTTCCCTCCCTCCCTCTTCCTCATTCCTGTTTCCTTCCTTCTTCCCTCTCCCCTTTCCTGGGGGAGAAGGCAACTCCTCCCCCACCCTCACCCCCATTTTAAATGTGGCCTTTATTAAGAGCCAGGGATGCCCACTCAGAAACCGGCTGCTTGTTTTTCCCCAAAAGAAAAAGAGAAATTGCTGGCCCAGGGTCGGTATTGTAACTTTTTAAGGATTTCAAAAGCTGTTCTTTTAATTTTGGGGTCTTGCTTTTTGGGACAACCCCAACCTTCCTCCCTGTACCTCCTTTGTTTCTAAGAAAAAAAGAAATCAGAGAAAGGGAGAAGACAGGGAGAACCCCCCCCCACAGGAGACAAATCCAAGTCAGAGAAGGGACCCTTACAAGTCACTGCCTCCTCCACTCCCACTGCTTTTTCTTCTGAAGGAAAAATCCTCCAGCCCAGAAATGACACTCCCAGAGCTGGAGACCCGCACTGCAAAGTGAGGAAAAAAAGGAAGAAAAATCTTGCGACTTTAAAAACCCAGGGAGAACTCCCCCCAGCCTCCTCCTTCTCCATGTGGCTGCTTCTAGAGAGACTGGTTGGCTTGGCACTGATCATTGCTGGAGCCCAACCAGAGGTTTGGACCTAAAGGAGGCGAGCCATTGAGTAGGGAAGCCAGAGTGGGAGAGATCAACTACCAGCCGGAGCAATGTCAGCCTCAGTGATTTAGTTTTCAGCTCCCCTTTTTCTTCCTTCCTTTCTTTGGTTTCTGGGGATTGAGGTTTACTTTCTGTCTTAAATTCCAGCTCTTAGCAAAGACAATTTCATTGACAATATAGTATTTTTTTCTGTTTTCCAAACTTGAAAATTAGTAATTCTTTGATCAGTCTGTAGAGAGAGAGGGAGAGGGAGAGACACTAAACTTAGGCTAGAAATCAGGAGATCGTGAATTCTAGTTCCACCTGGTTAATTTTCATTAGTAAGTTTCTTTCAGCCCTGAAGAAGATGGCAAACCATTTCTGAACAATCTTGCCAAGAAAACTTCAGAGACTTGTTCAGGCAGTTCAGGCCAGTTGGAGGGAAGAAGGGAGGGAGGAGGAGGATGTTTGGTAATGTGTGATCCTTCAAATATTACTGAATAAAAACTTCCATTAAGCTTGATCAATCTTCAATAGAGTGGGAGTTGTAATTCCACAGAACATAGATAACTAGAACATAGTTATGCATACCTCGCTCCTGAATAATGAAATTACAACTGATATTCACTGAGATCTTTATTAATCAGCCTTTGTATGTAGAACAGATAATATTTTCCCTGCTCTTTGAAGTGCAAGTGCAAGTTAACTTCCCAAGAATTGTGATTCCATTCAGCAGGAGGGTGGAATATTAGCAGTTAGTATTAATTGTCTCCCAATGAAATATAAAATGTTGCTCAAGAATATCCCAGATTCCATGACCAAAAAGATGACAAAGATAATTGAATAATTAGTCATATCTTTTTGATACTTTTTACAGAATTTGGGAAGCTACTTCAATGTGTAAAATACAGAAATAAGTATTCTAATTTATGAAAAATGAGCAGGATGGTAGCAATTGAGAGACAGAGAAACAGACTAGCTTTTCAAAACTTTCCTTTGGGATTTAAAAAGTTTAAGTTGAGCATTCCTTATTTTTATGTTTATAGTGAGTGATTTCTGATTATTACAATGAAAAGCTTTTGCTTTTCTTAGAATCCAAATATTGAGACTTTGAATACTGTGTGCCAGTTATTCTATTTCTCATTGGAGTCCATAGGTATGAAGCTTACCAAGTTTGAATTTTAATAACATTTATATTCTTTCAATCATGGAGGCTCACAGCTTGCCACAAAGCTCAGGTAATAAAGAGGGAAAGCTATGCAATTTTCATTGGAGTTGTGTGTTAAATATTAGTAACAGTTTTTTGAATCCTTACATTGTAAAACTGAATCATCATTTGCTGAAAACTCCTTCTGATCCTTTAATCAGAAACCTTCAGAAGAGACTACTCCTAATCATATTCTCAGATTGTTACTGTAGTAAAGACACAATGAATTATATGCAATAAATGTAATTTCTACCACTTGGAACTGTTCCCTGGCTACCAGTGAGAACAATAGTAAAATGTTTCTTGAAATCATTGCTGCTGCCATAGCTATCATTTGCAATAACTTCAGATGGAGACATCATGTGGTAGCAGCTGTTGCTGCACTCCATATTGGTATAAGCATCAAATACATTCCACAAAAAGGGGGGTATTGAAATCCCCACAGCTGTGCTCCAGAACGACTGAGTGTTTAAATGGTTACAGTGAATAGTTCATCAGAATTGTTGACACTCTTGAGTCCTTGGAGGTCTGTCTTTGTCAGATGAAGGACAATGTTGTACAGTCTTCCATGCTCTTTGCTTAGCCAGTCCCCCAGATATGCCTCTTCTCTTCTTTTATGTTATGTGTGATTATGTGGCCCTGACAAGCATTTCTTTCAAACAGGGATTGGGATTTATGCTTCTCCAGATAAGAAAGGGAGCATATGCCTAGTGCTGTGTGAAGCATTTGGCAGAAATTTGCAAAGGGTATGACACAAGCAGAGCAGAGCTGTTACACCCTTCAGAAAGTTCAGTAAAATTGTTCAGCTTCCTAGTGCCTTTTTGTGTGTCTCTGAATACTCTGTTCCTTTCCTTTGCTTAGCAAAAATACAGGTAGTCTTCAACTTAAAACCACAATTGAGACTGGATTTTTTGTTATGTTGGTGGTGGTCATAAAGGGAGTCACCATGAGACCAGACCTAATTTTATGACCATTTTTACTATAGTAGTTAAGCAACTCATGCAGTCATTAAGCAAATCCAACTATCAGAAACCAGCTGGAAAGGTCACCAATTGTGATAACCTGACTCAGGATGTTGGGACTAATTGTAAATACAAGCTGGTTGCCAAACATCTGAATTGTAATCATGTGACTGCAGGGGTGGTGTAGCAGTCATAAGTGCAAGAACAGGTGGTAAATTACTTTTTTTTTTAGGTATCATAACTTTGAAAAATTATTAAATGAATAATTTAATAATTTAATTTAATTAGTAAATTGAGGACTATCTGTATAGATAGTTGCCTTTGATGCAGGGATATCAAACTTTCTGTGAAATGGGACTGCTTTAATATATTGAGAAAGATATTTCACTTATGCATTGTGCTCTGCAATATTCGTATTTATACTTGATCTACAGTTTTCTGACAATGGAAGATTCTCGAAAGAAGCCAGTAAGGAAAGGACTGTCTTTCCCTACTGTTTCCCCAATTTCTGTGCATCTTTGACCCAGTGTCCCATCCTGTAGCATTTGAGAATTAGGAGATTTTTGTTCTTTATGCACTTACATTTAGCATAGATATTTCCTCTGCCTTATGGATTCATTTAATTAAAAATTTGAAAAGTTCATAATTGAAATAGAAATAAAATTCTTTCTAGACTACAGGGTTTTAAAGTACAATAAGAGCTCAGATGCTAGATTGTGAACCATAATAAAAATTTGGTTTGCTAAGAGCTCAGATCCTATACTATTCTTTGAGTCCCCAGTCACTCCTCTGGTCCTTCCATGCTAGTTTGGAATTTATACATTGTTTTTCTTTACATTGTTTTTCTTTACGATCTATCCACTCATACCATTTATCCCAGGTCCAATAATATTCCGTATCATCTTTCTCTTTTAATTTAAATGTTAGCCTTTCCATTTTGGCACACAATGTATAAAAGAAAAAGAAAAAGGATTTTAAGAAATATACTACCATATATAGGTTAAAGGATAGGAAATCACAGAATACGAGCTTTTATTCCTCTCTCGTTTTGATTAAGCTAAATAAATGATTTATTTATAAGATTATATAGTTGTAATCCAGGAATAAGAATAGATTTAATACGTAATATACTGTATATTATTAACATAGGTATTTTACAAGGGATAGAAAGTAACCATCACTTAATAATCTAGATGGAATATTGAAATCACTATCAAACTGTAGTAAAGGGAATGATTGGTTGCATTATAAAATTTGTTGTGATGTTTATTTGTACAATTTTTGTGTTTTTTACCTTTATATTTGTATATTTTAATTTTTTGTATTTAATAAAGTTTTTTAAAAAAATTTTTTTAAAGGAATTTATAAATTATAAGATTATTTTATACATTAGATCATGTGAGCCCTGTTTCAGCTTGTTGACAGTTTGTAACTAAAACGCACAAACTAGAAAAGTAGATTAATAGCACCTAGGACAAGGAATTTATATTGAATCCAGGAAATAATAGTATAATAAGTGACTGCATTAAAATGGGTTTTAAATTTATACAAATCCAAATCCAATATTTAGAAAAGATTGACAGAAGAAAGTTTGCTGGGGAAAAGGACTTTGAATTCCTGGTTACCAATAATTGACTTGTGAGAATTGAGAATGATAAACTAGTCAGCATTAGTAACCATTGACCCAGTGTACGTTAGATTTTTGGGATAAACATGTAAAAGATAAATTTGTATCTTAGTTGAGCTCAAATCCTGATGGCTACATTGACCTTTGTAGTTTTCTTGACAATAGCAAGGAAATGGGAAAGAAGGAACTGTGTAAATCAAGTATTTTTCTCTTAGCTTGACTATTTTATTGTTCTGTCCTATTGAAGCTTCACTTGCCATTTCATTTCTTTTGGCATTTATTTATTTCAAAAAGACAGAGGAAAATAATTTCCTTTGTTCCCTGTATACATCTATATGGATATGTTTCCTAAATGGGGCAAAAGGTTTTGAGTAAAATTAAGATTTGAAAGCTAAAGTACCATGTATTTCCTAGAAAGAAAAAGAGTTGAAGAGAAGTTGAAATTATAACAAAAAACATGGATTGATGAATATATTTGAGAAGATAGATTAATATGGAAAAATATTAGTTTGAGGAAATTGAAGATACAAGGCTTGAGTCAGATGAAAGATTTATAAAATCTGAAGTAAAGGTCGTAAGTGGATAGTTTATAATATATTAAATGAGCAGGAAGTTTGATCTACACAAAGCTGTACCTTAGATAAGGTATTGAAAAAACGAATCTAAGTAAATAGCTGAGACTGAAGTTCTGAATGGATGATACTGACTTGCCCTTAGGAGGTAACCACAAGGGGGAATTGAGACTTTGGGCTGAAAAAAAGGTCCCTTGCTTCTGGACTGGATTGTTTATTTGTTTTTGCAAGTATGTTGAAAAATCCTGCTAAAAAGAAGGCATTTTAGAACTGGTTTAAAACAGAAGTAACACAGTTTTTTAAATAAGTTGTTAGTATGATTATCATATTTGTAATTATTTTGAATCAATCTAAGCAAAGACCTTAGGGATTGGTTGGTAATTCGACATTTGTTCTCAACATTTTTCTTGAATTGAGTTGTTTCATTTATTTGCCTTAATGGGAATTTTCTGTTTTCTACATATTCCAGCTGACTTTTCCTGCTTATTTTATTCTTTGTTTATGAAATGCCATACAGTAATATGAATAAAGTTAACAGACCTTTTGAAGATTGCTGTGTGCAAGGCATTGTTTTAGGATAGATTGTGCTTTGTTATCTTTAGTTTTCTCTAAATCTTTCATTTTGATTTCTCTAAAAAGATAAGAATCCATTAATTTGTGTGTTCTCAATCTCCCTGCCCTTCATTTACAACAGGAAAAATTGTCCATATATTTTCCTATTTAACTATGCATTTGTTTTTGTTATAGGGCAATTGGATGTAGGATGACAACCTTACCAGTAAGGTAAAATCTTTCTGCAACCTTATTGTTAAGTTACCATTATCCTATCATTAAGGTAAGATAACCTAGCAGTGAGATTGCAGATAGGTTTTAAGAAGAAATAGCTAATTTGAAACGTTCATTGCTATTTCAACAGCAATACTTCCTATAGCAGTCCAAATACATTGGGAATGTGTACCTGTCACAGTGATAGATATTATGACAACGTACTGTATTTCTTGCATTGCCCTCGTTTGTTCCATAATCTGTTGTTTTAATAAAAATGTGACATAAAGTCATTACAGCAACATTTTAACATTTTTATTTTATTTTTTTAAAATTTCACATCCTTACCCCTGAGGAAACTATTTTAAATTTTGCAACCAAATTTATGGTTGTAGAAAAGATCTCCTCTTCATATTTCATCATCAATCTTAGCTTTGCTTTAGAGGTTTCTTCAGCAAGTTTATTGATTTTCCAATTTTAAAAACTGACTGTTTTCAGCCACAGTAGACATATATTAGAAATGAAGTAAAGAAAGACTTTCATCTTTATTTTTGGGGGGAGATGGTCTCCATATTAATTTCCAACAGACATTCAAGTTCCCTAAGTGAATTGTATCTTAATTAGATGGAGAACCAGAACAGTATTCCGATCTACTTTCTTCCTATCTGTCAACTGATCTAGCAGTAGTAAGCTGTTACATGACAGCAAAAATTATTTATATTTTATCTGCTAGTATTAATAATAGCCAAGTCGGTCCATTATCAATGAAGAATGGGACATCAAAAAACTCACTATGGTATGTTGGAGAATCTTTAAACTTTTTTTAATTTTAACATTATTTTATAATGTCACTTATAAATATATTCTGGTATTCTACTGGATAGCAGTATGTATGCATGATAGTTATGTATGGGTTTTTGAATCAGTGTCAATGCTTTCCAATATAGCAGATATTTATTGTAGACCTAGACTCTTTTACAATTAATAACCGCTTTTATGTAATTCTTTTTAAAATAATCTCCTTTTAAAGGAGAGATTTTTCAAGCCAACTTTCTGATTTTTTCAAGAATTTCTCCAGTACATAATTAGATGAAAATTGTGAGTTAAGATGACTTTGCCAAAATTTCAATAGTTTATACTCTGAGCGCTGTATAACTAAGCCTATCTATAGTTAAAACATCATTGGTGAGCTGTGTTAATTAGATGGTTAATTTGGAATATAACTTGACAGTCTGTTGAACAGATAGATTTTCATTTCTGTAGAAAAAGATATAGGTAATCTTAATTTGTAATATTTAACATGAATAAGGTAATTTTAAAAATGCCATTGCCATTTATTGTTTTTTTCTGAGTCATAACCATTGCCTAAATTATATTAAAGGAATTTGATTTCACTGAATATCATCTATTGACAACTGCATGCAGAGGGCTTATACAGATTTCCAGTATACCTAGCAGTTGTTCAAGTGATAACTCTGTTGCAAGAGATTATATATCTGCCAATAAATGTCAACTACAAGTCTGAAATTCCTGTGACAAACAGATGCAAGTGGAGTTGTCAATGTAACCAAAGATGCTTGCGCAGGCATGTGTTCTCTTTAAGGCCTATCAAGAGGCAACTGCCTTTCTTTCCCAAATAAATTGCATGCATGATTTCCATGAGATTTCCATGTATCCTTTAAAAGGGTGATGAGGCTCTGTAATGGTAAGACAGCTGTGGTGTGTAGTGTTACTTCACATGATTTAGAATTTTTTTGGGGTCAATAAGAATAGTTTTCTTTAAAAAAAACTTTATTAAATTTAAAAAAGTAACAGGAAAAAGGGAAAAGATTTGTTTTTAAACTAAGATTATTTTTTATAATTTAATTATTTTTGAACCATTTTGAAAAGGGCAACAGGTTAAAAAATGAAAAGGAGGTGAAGGAAGGCAAGAGATAAGCAAAAAAAGAGAGACTTCTGACTTTTCTCAGTACAGATAAAAATGAATAATCAGGCATTCTCTTACTCTAAATTAAACATAACATAGTCGGTTTCTAACTCTAATAACATATACAATATTTCTGCAATCTTAAATGAATCTGGTCATTTAAGCATTGGTACCAAAATAATTATTCATCATTTACAAAAAAATATAAAAAATAATCTCTTAGTTTAAAAATAAACCTAAGCAAAATGCTAAAATAATCAAAGTATTTTAACATCTCCATTAATTCATTTTTCCAAATCTTTTGTCACTAATTTTTCATTAATTACATTTTTGTGCATTATACAGTATCACCTGACTATCATGAAAAAAAGAAAAAAAACTCCACATTTCCTCCATCATATTCATCCATTATAACAAGTTCCTAATCTCAATTACACATTCATCTGTACTCATTGTACTGTATTGAAATTGTTTTTAAAATGCCTTAGTCCTTAAACTCACATTTACCAATAATCAAAGTTAGTACCATACCCCATTCTTATTTGATTAATTTTGACAAACTATCAATTCAAATATACCTACATCTTAACTATAAAATAACTGTTATTAATACATACATCTCTTATTAAAATATATTTTCTAAATTCTCTATCAAATGTATATACATTCTAAACAAATAAAATTTTCTTGTACATTATTCTGTTGTTATTTCTAAATCAAAATTTCTTTCAATCAAAATCATTTATTCAGCATAATCCAATTGAAAAAAAATTGGGCACCATCTTATTGTACCCAATCTTCAGAACAGCACATCCAAGAAAAATTCAATTATTAAAATCTTTATATAGCATATAAATAGCTAAATAGGCATGCCACTTCAATTTTATATCTTCTCTTTCCAACATATGCCTCCTACTTTTCTATTTCTTCCTGGCCTTCATTCACAGTCTCCAGGTTGTTGCTCGTCATGTAGTCCTTACTGTTAAGGTTCTATTAAACCTTGATCAAAATCTTGTACATTTGTAGTATAGAAGTCAATTCCTTTGAATGAGATATAATGCAAACTTCAACCTCTGAAAGTTCAAAGTCACATCTTCTCATTCGATCTAGTGAAATACACTGCTTAGTGTACATCTAGTAAAACAAAATGTTCTTTTCTTTTTCTTAAATTTCATATAGATATTTCTTTCAAAGTAGTTAAGTTTTCAGCTTTTAATCTTAAATCAAAATGATTACAAAAAACTTGCTCCTGTTTTTTTCTTTCAATAGATCAGAAAGTCCCTTAATACTAAGTCTGTATTTATTGATTGTCCTTCCTCATTTTTAATTTTCATTTTATTATTTGTTTGTGTTTGTTTAATTTATATGCCACCCATCTGATTGTGGACTGACTGAGTGGTTTACATCATAAAACAACAATATAAAATAATTAGTATGTTAAAAACATAAGGATTAAAAATTAAAAGATTAAAATTAACAAAAAAAGCCACATTGGATTAAAAGGACCAATATGTAAATAGGGTAGAGTTAGGATGTATCTTCCACACAAATACCCAATTTATTATCCAAGAATTTTTCAGTTTTCTCAAACTTGACTTCTAAGGATTGTAATTATTTTTTTTAAATAAAAGTTCCATCTCTAAGAATATAATCTAGTTCTTTCATCATTGAGTAGCACATTCTAGTGGCAGATAATTGTAATTTATGATTTCTTAGTAAAAGAAAGAGGAGCCATCATAAAGAGCTCTTCCAATTACATTCATTGATAGATCTAAACCAATTGACAGAATTAAGTAAAAACAAAGCAATGTACCAATGGAAGGCTAAAAGCAAAAAAAAAAAAAACCAGCTTGAAATATCATAGACACAGGTTCTTCAAAATACAAGTTTTAATCCCTTATTTTTTTAAAAAAACATGGAACTGTTGAACCCCTGCTTCCCAGCTCCAAATCTTCGTTTTGTAACTATCTTGCAATCACCAGCTATCTGAAGAACCTGTTAGTTGATTTCTTGGATTCTTCTTGCAGCCAGAGAATTCTTTAGGATCCAGGAAACCTGCCTGGGTCCCCAAAATAGCTTACTGTGGACTGACACTTCAGCAAAGCTCTTCAATCTGCCACTAAGAATAGTTATTTTGTTTTGATAACTAGAACCTTAATAGCAATTTGGATAGGTAATTTTTTTTCTCATTCTTTGAGAAGGTCATCAAAATACCATTTATTCTCATGACAAGATAAATGTTTGCTCTAATTCTTTGAAAATATGATAAAAATAACACTTCACAAAGTTGGTAAAATTTGTATTGGATTCATTGGATCCAGTACGTGAGTTTAAACATACTGCTTATCATCAGTAGCACTAGGCAGTTCTAATTTTAAATAAGACAAGTTTAGCCAGTTCATCAATATAATCTTACTTAAATTATCTTCATATATATTAATATGCACAATATTAACTGGATAGTGTTTTAAAGTACCAGATTTTGCTTTGTGGTTTTGTGTTGTTTTGAGAAAATTTGTGTTAAGACTCCAATGATCCACTAGTTTGTACAACTGGTTTTTCAAATAAATTTTGCCAGAAAGTTTTAAGAATGAACAGATTATTTTAAAAATAATGCAGTTATAACATCAGGCACATAAATATTTTTCTGATACCAGCAGGTATGGTAGGCTTTGCAGTTTTTCTTGTGGTTCTAGTTCAGTTCGAACTAGAAAAAGCTGATATTTGTCAGATAAATTTTGGGTAATGCATCTTACCCAAATCATTAAGAGACATATCCTTCTTTCTTCAAGTGCTTATTCAAATAATGCTATTAATATCTGCTGTGATTTATTTATTTATTTATTTATTT
>AZIM01002694.1:60105-70701 GCA_000516915.1 Ophiophagus hannah
GAAAATAGGAATACATATAATGAGAACCAAATGCAAGATGAGGCAGTATTGAGTAGCTGCTGAACATAACAATTAATAAATACATGTAATCTAAATCTCACCAGTGATGCTGTGTGTGTTTGTCTTTCGATGACTATGTACCATAGATTAAGATGAATTCTTCCTAATCTGTGGCACATAGTCATTTGTTTCCTTAAAAAAAAATAAGATGGATTCTTCCTTGTGCTTCTCCCTCCTCCACATGTAAAGGAAAATTTAGTCTGGCTTCCCAGCGTTCATTTGTTTTGAGAGTGTGGGCTGATGGGTAAAAGGGTTGGGTCAGCTTCCAAACAATATAGATTGGTATTTGTCCCTCCAGCCACTAGATAGGCTAGAGAGCAACAACAGTATATATAAAATTATATGCTGAGGCATGACAATAACTAACACAAGAAAACATATCAAAATTTGTGATGTTTTATTTCAGATCTGCACTATTGTATCAAAGATGGGCAAAGAAAGGCAGAAAAAATGAGATCAATCAATTACAGTAATAATGAAACTCCTCAATCTAGTCTAGTGCATCAAAGTTTTGTGGAAAATCCATATTGAAAAAGAACATTCACAAACCCAAAAGGCAACAATTTATCTCAACAACTCCCTTTTAATTAGGAAGTAAATTTATAACAGTGCCCTGATTTGG
The DNA here is from genome assembly GCA_000516915.1 of Ophiophagus hannah. Taxonomy (NCBI): domain Eukaryota; kingdom Metazoa; phylum Chordata; class Lepidosauria; order Squamata; family Elapidae; genus Ophiophagus; species Ophiophagus hannah. The sequence goes on from AZIM01002694.1 coordinate 60,788, forward strand.
ATTAATTTGGTATTGAGTATAAGAAACCAGCATATTATTCTGCAGAATAACGTATGAAGAAAAAAGGTTAGTTAATTTAGTTCTTCTTTCAGCTTGTCATTCAACTTTCTCTTAATTAACACACCCAAGCTTTTAACATCTTCCCATTGGTTTTTATTCAGACAGGGGAGCAGTTCTTACACTTGCCTTTGCAAGAGTAAATTATTTTACAGACTTTGAGTTTTTTGTCATCCTCAAGTAGGAATAATTAGGTAGACAATTCTGCATTATAAATCTTATTTCCTTGTAACTGAACAATCACTAATTACATTAAAATAACTATTAGAACTTATGTTTGCTCGTGGAACTGGGACGTGTAAAGCCAGACTGACAGGTAAGGAAGGGAGAAGGAACTACTCCCACAAAAAAATGGTTAGAAAGATACATAAGCTTTGGATGTTAAGCCCTTCATTTATTCTCACACTTGTTTTACAGGTGCTTCTCACTTAATGTCCACTCATTTGGTGACCATTTGAATTTACAATGACACTGAATGAAAAGGACTTATGATGGGTCCTTGTAGGTGCAGCACAACAATCCTACAGTCACAATTTGAGGGGTTGGCACTCAACTCACAATTATGACATTTTGACATCCTGTGGTTGCATGATCACCATTTGAGACCTTCACTGCTGGCTTCTGACAAACAAATACAATGAGGAAGTCAACAGGAGGTCACAAATGGTGATGCGGCAATCATGTGGGATTACAACTGCCATCGTAAGTCAGATGGGACATGTGATATTGTACCCATGACTATGTTGCTTTATTACGGCGTTCCCAATCCCAATTACCACCATTCTCTTGGTTTGTTATTTGTATATTTAAGACATCAGCCAGTTTCTTTTGCATGTCTGATATCATTTTTGTAGCCTATCATTTTTAAATCAACTTTCAAATCAGTATCAACTTTATCAGGTAAAACTTATTCCTTTCCCATAGCATCTTTTGAACACAGTCTATCTATAGAAGCAGACACTCTTAAAATTAATTTCCAGGTCCATTGTTCAAAAATATCCTTCAATATGTCCAATGTTTTTTGCTCAATTCTGTATTAGTAAGTCAAATTTAACTGTTTTTTATTTCTACCGTAATTGTAATATAATTCCTTCTAGTTCCTTCTAGCATCCAATTTTTAAATTTTTATCATACTATTTTTTAAAAATATTCAAAACAAAAGCATTTTCCCATGGGAAGTATTTTTATAATTTCCAAATTGCAAAATCTTATTTCAAATTTATTTGGACCCTTAGTTCATTTGTAACTTTCTAAAATCAAAAATAATCATTTTTTGCTGCTTATCCAAGAAAAATGATTAAGTTCTTAAACTTGTGTATAAAACTTTTTTCAACTAAGGATTGAAGGTAGCTCACCTAGAGCTGTAAAGCTTGTCATTCTAAGGATTTGTTGGTTGCTTGCTTTTTTACTTTCCCAGAAGTAAAGTCTAGTTCCTGTGACATTCAGTGACATCTAAGAAAGGTCAATTTGATTGCTTGTTGTTGGTTTATTATTAATCATCATTTTCAAAGTAAAATCTCTCTTCAATAGATTTCATGCATGATTGATTAGAACAAAAATGGAGCTTGGGTTTACATTTTAGCCATTGATTTATTTCAAAAGATTTACTCAGCACATATAGCTCTTTGTTAAATGTCCTTGTAATTTTTTCTATTTAAATGAATGAGAATATATGTGATTATAATATCATCAATGATAGTTTTCTGCTGTCTAATCAAAATTGCTTCACAAGTCACAGCATGGTGTCTTTTGAAATAATAAGATTTCTGGCAATGGAAATATTTTGTGATTTCCATAAATTGCAAATGGAACGCACTGCATTGTTTTTCTTTGCAAACTGGATAAAATCCCAAATAGTTTTCCACTTACTACTTGTCAACAGTTCATATTAATTTTGTCCCCTTAACTATTGTCCCAAATTTATTTTATGCACACATATATGCCTTCAACATGTCATCATCATTCTCACAAGAGTAAATTTATTGTCCTGAAATTCAAAATATTCTGGTATTGCCCATAAGTCTTTTACCTAGTGACCCAGAGAGGATGTCAGGAGGTATATCTTTCTATTTTTTGAAGTCTAGTTGTTTATGAAGAATTAATTGAACATCATGTGATATGAAAAGATATTAAGATATATTGCTCTTCTTTAAAGAGATATATATTCAAGGTACCTACAAAGGATGCTTCTTAAGCTAGTTTTGTCCATAAATTGCATCCATCTTTCCTTTCATCATCAACATTATCATGAAGGGCTGGGTGTTAAGGTTTTCCTTTTTCTGAATTTCTTTCCATTGGCCCAAAAATACCTAAGGCAAAATGAAACACAAAGTTTCATTTGGCATGAAAAATATTTTTTGAAAGCAATCACATTCTTTTATAGGGCACATCGGAAAAGAAATCTGGTTGTTTCCCAAAAATATGTCATAAATATCCTTCTTCCTAAAGGTAAGAAAGAGTGCTCATCCCAAGGTCACTGAGCTGACTTTGCATTGAAATCAGGACTCAGACTCATGGTCTCCAAGTTTCTAACCTGGTTCTGTCAACCACTACACCAGACTGATCCCTACTGGTAGTTAAAAATCCCAAATTCTTGTGTCTTTCTTATATCTTGATTGTATTTGCACGTGTGGCCACCATGCCAAATCAATCCCTTGGTTAGTCAGTTCCTGTTTGGATTTGAGTTCCCCTTTGTCATTCAAAGTTGTCTTTATAGCTTACATTTTTTTCCATATTAATCAATTTCGGATGTGTCAGTGCCTCCATCATGGAGACCCAGACTGGTACTTTCATATAGTGTCTTTCTTTGACTTTTGCCCTTCTTTGACTTTTTAAAACACTCCTAGAATTTTCATCTAGCTAGCAACTATTGTAGATAACACAGGTAACAAAGTGGAGCATTGAGAAATACAGGTGCCACAGAAATCATTCTTTCAAGACAGTGTATAAAACAATGCTTCTACAGATAGATTCAGTCTAGAGACAGAAGTAGGAAATCTATGTTTGAGACGCAATAGCTCTCCTTAGTTGTAATTCATCAGCATCTGTAGAGCCAGAGTCCCTGTTCTAGACATTATGAGTTAGGTGCCCTAAAAAAATCATGCAAACTAATCTTCCTTTTGATTTGCCTTTTCCCCCTAGTCTTTCTCATTAAGACTGGTCTCTATGTTTCCATCTTCCTATATTTGGCTTCATATTCTGCTTGATCAGTAGAATATTTGTTGAAGGCATCTAATAACCTGTTACTTGCTGTGTTGACTTTTTCTGTTTCTCTCCCTGACCCATTCATTTTGTTACTCATTTTTCTCCTCTCTCTATTCCTACCAGATCCTGTAATCTAGGATCTTATCTTTGATCTTCCTCAAGTAACTTGATCTGAGCAAAGTCATTCTTTTATTAGGGAGACCAACTGACAATTTTGTTCAAGGAATAATAATGGCTCAGACAACTCTGATTTGGTCTTGTAATTCTGGTCACAAAAGTGTACACTTCACAATAAACCTGTTTTTATGTATTAAAATATCTTCATTTATGCTGAAGAGGGGATAACTGATGAATGTTTATCTCATGGTGCCTGGAGGATTTAAACTGTTTAGTGCTACTATCTCCATATTTTACATTGATTTGTATTTTGCTCATCTAAGAATGCAGGAAGATGAAACAGGTGAAGGTGCTTTCCTCATCTTTTCATTCATTTACATCAACACATCTGCATATAAATGGCAAATCAGACCTTTGTACAGTTCCTGCCATTGCTTTATTATAGATTACTTTGTAATCTAATCTTGTGATTGACTGTTACAGGCACAGTCCTAGAAAGTGATTGACGAATGTAGCATCTCCATTATGATGCTGTGAAGATGCTACATTTGTCAATCACTTTTTTGTGATGCAGTGGGTTCCCAGGGTTTAGCTACCCCTTTCATTAATCATTATTAATAATAATTCCATTGACAGAACACAAGAACGCACAGGCAAGCAAGTAAGGAATGGTGATATCTTTTCAAAATATTAATTATTAGAACAAGGAACATAGTTGTTGCTTGTTTGCCTGGACAAATTGAGGACAACATTGTTGATTGCCTGTGGTTTTGTTTACTGCACACCAATATGATTAATAAGGTATAGAAAGCCAGCATCATTAAGCCAATGTTTTGCTCTCATGATAAAGATTAGCACCTGTGTGTCATACTTCACTGTCAGTGACTCATTTCAGGCCCGTCACATAATGAAGAAATTAAGACGGGAAAAATCCCATTTATTCCATCCAGCTGGAGACTTATCACAGCACTACAGAGCATGCTGCTTTATTTTTTTTTCTTTTCAAGAAATAAATGAAACATATTTACAAGTTTCTAGCGATGTGAATGGCAAATAAGCATTTGACTAATAACCCACTGTTTATTTCTGCCCCCTAAAGACCAAGATAAAATTAAAGCTTGTGTTTACCTAGTACACAGAATTATTTTGCTTATGCAGAGTATTAAACTCCACTGTAGGCATAATAAAGTAATGTGCATTTTGTAGAGCCCAAGATGTGCCTCAAACCACCTAGCCTTTTCTAAACAGCCTTTTAAACATTCTGTTTCAGGAATCATTTAAAGCCCATTGGCGGTTTGTTATCTTTACTGATTTTATTTCAGGTCCTATTAAAGAAATATTTTTAATTGCCTTTCTGTGTCTAATGGAGGAGGGATAGCTATAAAAGTCCTTCCTTTACTCTGTTTACATAGTTCCTTTTCAATGTTCTCTTATTTTACTTCCAGTGTCCAAAAGTCTTTCTATTTCTTAGACATTGACTTTTATACAAACCACTTCCATTCTCTGAGGGAGATGGTTAGTTTAGAAATAGCAAACATAAAGAAAAGTAAATAAAGAAATTTGTTGAAGAATTAAGGCAGGTGATTTGGACAAGCTTTAGCACAACATCCCATTTCACTAGTTATGTCATTGTTTCCCCTTTTCTTGGTCACTCTTCTTTACCATCTCCTCTGGTGTTTTATTCACTTTGCCTTTTCTAGCAACCTTATTTTAAAAGGCTGAGATATGGAAAACCTTCCCTCATAAGAAGTCTTCTATCAGCTTTAGGAAGTATGCTACTTTTCTTGCAAGCAGCGAAATAGTTTTCAACCAGTTCTACTAGTACTCTTTGTCCTGAATCAGGCCAGTTTTACTGAACTCCAAACGTACTGCAACTGAGCTGTTTAAGGACTATTTATTCCATCATGCCAATGTGCATTCAAGCATTAGGTTGCAGCCTCTTAGTACAATAAGGCCAAAACCTAGTCTATTCTGCTTTGAATCTTTGCTGAAATGACAAGTACTTCTTAATTTGAAGTTGAATTATATTCGTTAGAAATTAGATCAGAGGCATTCAGAGGTGTGTAATGAAGATTGTCATTTGCCTCAGTTTCCTCCCTTGTCAGATTACTGTACAAAATGTCTATCAAGTTATTGACTATGAGGGAAGAAATTGTGCCCATGGGCCAACTACAGTATTTTCTTGTGTTATCTGAAGTTTTGTTCTCACCATTGACCTTGGTTGCCAAAAAGACTCTCTTAGAAGTGAAAGGGCTCAATTTTTAATCAGCACAATAAATATGGAATCATAGATCATATTCAGAGAGAAATCAAATCTGTCAAAACAGTTTTTGACATTCCTTAATCTATATTATTTATCTTTCCTGCTTGATCCAATTGATTAAATAGGAACTGATTGAAGAATCTGACACTTTCTCTGTCACTTTCTTTTATCACACTCCTCATTCTAACTAATCATTTCTGCCATCTTGGGTGGAGGGGGCAGCTTTATAATATATCCCAACCCAACTTTGACAAGACAAAGTGAATGATGCTACTTTCTTGGGAATCAAAGAATTTGTTATGTGTTCTTCCACTAAAAATTTGAATAGTGTGTTGTGATCATCATGGTATGACACAACATAGTCATCATGGGATGAATAGCATGTTGTGATCATCATGGGATGAAACAAGGCGTGTCATCTGCAGTAGTCATGTTGCATAAATTTAGTTGGTTGCTCATATGATCTTTTCAATAAATACACAACTGAAAGGTTTTCCATATCCCAGGAGTCAAGATATGTTCTCATTGATCTCCCCAAAATCTAGAAAGTTTTCTTGAGATTTGCTCTTTTCACTTTCCTCTGTAGAATATGATGCTTGTGTATAGAATAACAGAAACCTCTTGGTGCAGTTCTTCAATAAAAAAACCTGGTAAACTCATTGTTCCAGAAATAATTGAGTCAGAGTCTCATTCTTCTCATGGATTAAAAACCATAAACTTCTAGCTGCATTTGAATTTCCCAGAGATTCAACCTTTAAATAATTAAATTTCCTCTTTTGGTTAGGTCAGGATTACTATTTGAATACAAAACTGTGCAGATATTTTGTTAATGAGTTGGGCCTTTCTACATTAAAATATGGCCTCCATCAACTGGGCTTTTTTTTTCTAATGGTCAATATTTTCATTAACTTTATTTAGTTTCTTCCATACAGAATAAGATCAACCAATCAACCAATTCAGCCCTTATAGGAATCTACCATTTGTAATTCAATCAAAACTTCTATGAGTGCTTAGAAGGGCCACATTCAATGAGATGGTATCTACACTTGATCTTAGCCAAAAGGCTGAGAAGCAGTTCAATGAGATGATATAAAACGGAGTTGTTTCCACACCTTTTTAAAATGGAAGCATGTAAAGTCAATAAGGGAGACCTAAGCCTTCTTTTTCCCCCTCTAAAATCACTTTTCCAAATCCATTGGGGATTCCATTATTAGCTGGTATAAAGTAATTTCATGAACAAAGTACAAGTGGAAATATTTAATCTCTTCTGCTTCATGTCATGCATTATATTTAAACCCATCCCTACTTTCACTTCATAGAGACTAGCACCAACAGCCATATTACATTTTTCCATCATGAAAATGGAAACCGTAGAAACTGTAAAGGAAAAGCCTATTCCCCATTCTCTCAAACAGTATTGGAGCCCACTGAATTATTTATAATTGTCTTTAAAAGTTCCACATTTGCTGTTTGATCTGTGGAAATCCAGGGGGAAGGTGGGTGACAAACTTTAAAATACAAAAGGTCAGAACTGAAGAGTAAAACCAAAAGATAAATATTTTGCTTCAAATGCCTTGAATCACACTCCAAGTGTAATTACATTATATTTCATTTTTATAGTTAAAATATTATCATCTCCATTTTCAAACTGATTGGTAAAATAAAGTGATCCATGTCAGAAGTTCATGTGATACAACTTTTTCAGCTCTGAATCAATATAAATGGTTAGTTCATGTTTACTCCATTGTTGTTGTGTGTTGATTTGTGAGCATTATGTACATGATGTCTTTTTCTATTACAGGTCTAGTATTTTTCTTAAGGCTAGCTATAAATACAGCTGAGGACAACTATAGACCATCATTGTCAATGGTGCATGTCTTCAGTGGTTGATAAAGTACATCTCATTTAGAGACACTCAATTCCCAAGAGCAGATCATTTCAGAGTATCACAGCAAAAAGCCATTTTTCCACACCATTCCCAAAATAAACTTGTTTATTAATAAGTCCTGATAAGTCATGACAATCAGTTTGGTCTGGTGGTTAAAGCATCAGGAACTAGGAGAGTGTGAGTTCTAGTTTGGCCTTGGGCAAATCGTAAATATGAACCAGTTGTCAAGCATCTGAATATAAATCATCAATGGTCATAAGTGTAAAAAACGGTCATAAATCACTTTGTTCAGTGCCATTGTAACTTTTTAACAATTTTAAACAAATTGTTGTAAGTGGAGGTCTACCTGTATAGCTTGGCTGCATTTCTATGTTTTCCCTCCTCCCTCCTAATCTTTTCTTCTCCACCTGAGCTTCATTTTCCGCAGCATTTTAGGCTAGAATATCAGATTCTTCTCTTTTATTCTTCCACCCCCACATCATCTAACATTAGCACTTTGAACCCAGCTCAGCAGTTAGCATGCAAAAACCAAAGTTCTTCATTATTCTCCTCTTGTAAGATAAAAATGATCAAGGCAAAGATGCACAGCAGCTAACAGAGTAGAATAAAGAAAATTAAAAGTTAAATAGTTCAGGAGATTCAATTTGCTCTCAAGTCAGGATGTTTCAGTATCATTAAGACTTGATGATAGGTAAATGCAACCATTATTTCAACACAGAGATATATTTCAAAATATTCATATATACCATCCCATCTAAGGCTGAAAAGAGATCCTATAGAGTATGTTTTTCAATCGAACAACTGAATGAGCAGTAGTAAATTGTATTTGACATTCTTTGCCTCCTTTAAGCCTGTTTATTATTCTCAGGATGCACTAGGTGTGATTGCCATCTGGAAGATGTAATTTTCCATTCAAAATTACTTCTCTCTTTCACAGTGTTTTCTAAGTGAGTTTCACTTCTAATGACTTTTTCTTTCTTTAGAGTTTGTTTTTAGTAGACTTTAAAAAGGCAAATTGTATTGCATGCTGAATATTCTTCCCAAATACTATTCATTCATCAGTGTTTGCCAGACTACTTTTATAAGAGCAACATGTTTGGAAAAAACATGCCTGGAAAATATATATATGCAAACCAATTCTCTGAGGGAGAAAGATTTGAAGTGAGTGTCAACTTTGTAAAGCAAGAATGAGAAATTAATTCCATTTTAAAATTTAAAAATAGGAACTTTCTTCAAAGTGTCACAGCAACATAGTCTAACAATTCATTAGCAAATGTTATATACACTGTTATTTTTCAACAAATTTTGAACAAAATTGTTCATCCTAGTTAAATATTCTAATATTAAAAGCTCAATCATATTTTATTTCAATATAACACTCCTGGCACAAAATTATATCTGCTCTTCTAACAGCAAGGTTGGCATGAAAGAGACATATTGTCAGTCATGCACACATGCAGTATATCCAACTACTGTCCTTTTCTCTGGAAAGCAAGAGTTTGTTTGGAAGAGATAATAAGGCAAAAGAAATAGGCTGCAGATAACTCTATTGTATCATCTCCTTGCATTTGCAGTTCCAAGAATCAATTAGTGGTGAATTTGTGAGGAATCATAGTCGATATCTGCTATGTTCAAACATGGTTTGGGAAAATGTGGTTAGGTGCTTGGTTGGCATCCTACTTACAATTTTTATCCCAACTTTGCTTAAAAGAAAAAGCAATGAAATCTTAGTTTATCGTAACAACAAAAATAGAATATTGTGATTTTAACACATTCTTGAAGCTGGAAGAGATGGTCATGTGATCCATGATCAACAAGTCAAAAGCCTACCTACAGTGGAATTGTTACAAGTTCCTTTAGGAAGTTCTGTCAGATCACAGGCAAGAGTTGAGATGTATTCCCCTCTAAGTTGTGACATTTATCATAGAGAAATAAAGATTTCTTTTACTAATGTAATTAGGGCTCTTGTGGTTATTCTCCAATACTCTATGTCAATCTTTGCTATTATTCTAATACTAATAAGCATAACTTTACTAATTTATTTAGTTAGTTAGTTCATTTAGTTTGTCAAGCATGTATGAGAAAACAAGTATAAGTATGAACATAACATATACACATATAAGTATAAACAGGTATAAGTATATACATAATAAATACAAATAAATGGAATATAACTACAAATAAATGGAAACAGTAGGACAGGGACATTAGGCATGCTGGTGCACTTATGCATGCCCCCTTACAGACATCTTAGGAATGGAGTGAGGTCCACGGTAGACAGTTTAAGGTTAAAGTTTTGGGGGTTTGGTAACAACAGAGTCAGGTAGTGAGTTCCAGGTGTTGACCACTCTGTTGTTGAAGTCATATTTTCTGCAATTGAGTTTG
>AZIM01002694.1:82704-97794 GCA_000516915.1 Ophiophagus hannah
AAAATTCACTTAACAACTGTCTCAGCAACATAAATTTTGAGCTCAATTGTAGTCATCAGCAGAAGACTACATATAATTATAGTTGTTAGTGACTGGAAACTCTTTATGGGCTTTTTGCTGAAAACAGAAAAAAAAGAACTTATACTTAATGTGTTTGATGATTAGAAAGGCTACAATATGGAAAGAAGGGCTATAAATAACCTTAGAGAGGGAGGATAAAATATAAATACATTTATAACTGTTTGTAAAGAAGATCGGAAGTCAATTTTCTATTTCTTTCTTTTTTGTCTTTTTTCTTTCATTTCTTTTCTATTTTTTTAACCACTTTTCTTTTACTTTTTTAACTAGCTTTTTTTCTTTACATTTGTACATTTACATTTATAAAGTATTACTATTATTTTGCAAGAAAATATTTAATAAAAATTAATTACCAAAAAGAACCTTATATCTCGGTGTCATCATAGGAAGATTGTAAGATAGCAAATCTGTTCTTCAAATGCAAATAATTAATATGTTATTTTGTGCTCTTTTCCATTTGTTTATTTGTTTTACCTCTCACTTCTTTTTTTCTTTTATTGCATTAAAAGTGAATGGGAAAAAGAAACATACATTTAATAAAAGAATAAAAAGAAAAGGTAAGAAAATTACAAAAGCATTCTGACAGCGGGCACCTCGATTTCTCAATACAGCATTAAATCATGTAGTGAAAAATTAGGGTTTTACTTTCTTAATAAAATCTCACTTCAAAAGTAGAAAATTAACACATATAATCAATCACTTATTGTAAATCAGTAGTGGCACAATTTTTTCATCATTACAAAATTATCTGTTTTGAAATCTGTTTTGAAATACCTCTGCTCTATATATACACATTTACTGATTTATATTTAAATTCCAAACCTTTGTTGTCTAAAATGCAAAACAACTAGTTCCACAGATGTAAATTCAAAATTATTGATTTATTGCTCAAGCCTTTGCACAGGAATCTTCTCTGGTCATGTTTAGCACATGGATAAAATTATATAAAAGTCAACAATATTAAAGGGGAAGGTTGGATTTTGTTCTCTTGTGATTACATAGAGATCCTAAACTGACTCTCCCTCTGGCTCTGCCAATTTCTTTTCTACGATAAATCTAAATCACATTCACATCTTTAAAAATTTATTTCAAAAATCCATTATGCATTTCAGTATTAATAATAACTCAGGTGTCTTAGAAGTGATGAATGCATCTGGACCAAATTCTGAAATCAAATGATATTTTTAACTGGATATATTTTCAGTCTGCATTTTTGAATCATCTAAATTCCTTTTCCAATAACTGAAATGGTTTTGAAAGTGGTTAATAATTAACAAATCTAAAATATTGATACTTCTACTGGCTTGTTAATTTTAGAAATATTTACCTGCAATTTTAAACTGCTACAAATCTGAAAGCCAAGTATATCCTATGGATAAGGATTAATATTATGCTAATCATTTCCCAAACATTTATTGTGTTCTTTGACTGATTGAACATACGGCATAATAGAATTTTGACTAAATAAAGATAAGCAATCAAAACGTTGCCATGTTATGAAAGAACTATAATGAAGGATCCTTGGTGTTTTTAGAGCTTGGATGTTTTCTTGAAGACGTTCATTACACAAATGGGTTGGCAACCTTAAACACTCAAAGAGCCACAAAGATCCTAACCAGAAGCCCCCCGTTCAATTCTGGAGCCAACCGGAAGTCTGGTTCCCCCACCATAGAGTTTCCTCCTAGCGCGGCATCCNAGCCACAAAGATCCTAACCAGAAGCCCCCCGTTCAATTCTGGAGCCAACCGGAAGTCTGGTTCCCCCACCATAGAGTTTCCTCCTAGCGCAGCATCCTTTTTCCTCTGCCAACTGGAAGTCCAGTTTCCCAACCATAGAGTCTCCTCCTAGCATGACATCCTTTTTTCTCTACTGTCCTATCAATTGTGGAGCCAACCGGAGACAGGGAGCCACAACAGAGGGATGAAAGAGTCACATGTGGCTCCATAGCCACAGGTTATTGACCCTTGACCCAAACTAAGTAACATCATCAGTGCTACTAAGCTTTGCATTGGTGAGACTTGTAATTTTCACAAACTTAATATGATTGAGTAGTGTTTTACTTTATTCCACCTTGGTCAACCCAACTTTAAATATTTTGTCAAGTTCTATCTTCAACAATTCAGAGAAACTGAACATGTTCAGACAAAGGCAGTGTGGATAATTAGGAACTAAAAACCAAATCATGTGAATAATGATTAAAGAAGTACATTAATTAGTTATTTATTTATTACAAGGACTTTGTATACCACTTCAATTTTAAAAAGTCTAATCTAGATGGTTCATCATTCTAAGGTCATCATAACACTATTATTGTCAGTCCACACTCTACAATGAAGTTTCATTTATGCTTTATATCAACCCGAAATATCTTATTAAATAAACTTAATCTTCACTAATCTTTTAATGTTCATAGCAAGGATGCTGGTCATATTTATTAGCGGGGTTATTTCCACAAAAAAAAGAGTTTCAGCAGAGAATCCCCACTCTCCATGGGGATTGGGAACTGTCAGTACAGTTTGTCTACTGGAGCACTTTGGAATAGATAGACAGAGATGTCTCTGATATCCAGGTCCCAACCTTATAGAAAATCATATATTATTAATACCACATTGAGTAGAACTGGTTATGCTTTGCTTTGAGGGGAAAAAACCAACAGAAGGAAATATGATAATTGGGTTATACACAGTTCAAATTAAGCATGTCAGACCTTACACAAATCCAGCACATTTCTGCTATTTACTAAAGCAGCCTCTAAATTTTTCAGGTATCTCCATGAAGTTACTTTAAGTAGTTAATGTGACTCTTAAAGTAGCTGAATATCTTTGGTCTCTTCAAGGAAATTTAATTTGGATAAACAATCTGGCGGAAAATGAAAGAATCTACTGTTGGTGGAGCAAGATGTACTTTTGAAAAGCTTTCTTAAACTGGGGTACAATTTCACTGAATTTTTTGATGACCACAGGAATTTGAGAAGTGCTTCAAGCACATTTCTGAGCAGAAAGTTGGATATAAATTAGAGAAACAAAAAAGTTTTGGCAATAATTTTTTTGTTGACTAGCAACATTGGGGCAGTGAAGACAAGAGGAGAAGCAAGTCTTTTAGTATCAATTAGCACAAAATTTAAAGCTGTGAACACTTGAACAGAGTGCTTAGCATTTAAATTGAGACTGCAATTTGCATTTAAGGGGCTTCATTAAAACAAGTAAATATTTTATTACCCTTAAGATTGTGTGAGCCCATCTTTGATACTATGCAAAGCATTAAAGTCAACATATGTAAGTGTATATGTACCCACACACAAGTGCGCGCGCGCACACACACACACACACACACACATAGAGTCAATGTAGTGTAGCACTTAAGATATTGGACAAAGTGAAGAGATCTTCAGTTAGCACAGAAGCTGGCTGAGTGGCATTGAGTGCTAGAATGAAAAGTTGAAAAATATCTATCTATGAAGTTACACTGGTCAGGTGCAATGGTATGTGGGAATGATGTACCATTATAACCATCATATCAAAGATTTCATGGCTGACAAAAAAGCCACCTTGAGTTACTTATAAAATAATAAAAACAGGATAAAAAACTAATAAATAAATAAGCTTTGGGATACAAGGTCCAATAATCAATTCCATTTCATTCAGGAAAGGGCTTCATCATTCATCTTCATTGTTTTCCTTTTCATAAAACTCATGTTCACCACAGCAATTCCTTACTGTAGACAATGCAAATGTCAATGTTCCAAAGTTACAGGAGTTAAAAAATAGACTTTAAACCAGTTTATTCCAAAACCACAATTCTACTTTTATGCAATTTGGCAAGTTTCAGAATTGCTTAGTCATTCTCAATGTTTATTGCATTCTAGTGAAAAAATAAAGTGACAAGAAAGTTTAAAAAGAGATCTTAGGAAATAGAGTTGAAAATATTTGCTGATTTTATGTACTCTGTAAAATTTAAAAAAAAAGGCATATGAATTTTCTCTGTTCTAGACTATGGAAGTTCTAAGAGAGGGTTCTAAAAGGGGGCAATATTCAAATCAGATTAAACTGCAATCATCAGATTAAATCTGCAACATTTACAGAGCTATGCATTTGTACCACAAATTAATTTTAAGCCAACCAGCAGATACATGAAACCTTAATTCTGAAAATATTTTCCTCCAAGAAAAATTCTTACAAGTGTCCTGATAATCCAGAAATAATATCCTTTTTCCCACCATCATAGCTATCATTTTGTGTTTGTTTTAGTAATCTGGCACTTGAAGTAACTTTGGCTCCAACTACAAGACTCATAATGTTTCATATCATCTAAGGATGCTGCAAAGAATGAACAATTGATGCCATTTAATGGAAGATGCCCAATAAAGCAGTAAATGCCATCCAAATCTGCACAACATGGCAATAAATTCTGTCAGTGTTGCAGTTCCAAAACATCATGCATTTATGTGCTGTGCCTGAGCAGCTCAAAATCTAGACCAGAGAGAGGTTGATAAACTGATATGACATTTTATGGGGCTCCAAGTAAAACATAATCACTGATAACTTTTTCATTGGGACTGTTTCAGGCTAACTCAGTGTCAAAAATAGTGAGCCTCCTTTCAGATGCAAGCAAAGTGGAAAACACACATATTAAACCAATCATGCTCACCACAGCTACCAACTAGATATAAGCTGCTTAGAGAAGTGTTACAGGAACTAAATAATCATTTGGAAAATTGCTTTTTGTTTATTACATTTGAATCCTGTCTCCAACAAACTTGCTGATATGACACGCCTCATTGCTCTCCATTTTGTCCTCACAGAATAGATAACTGCCGTATGTGACTGAACAACTCCATTATAAAGATGGCTTCTGGATGGAGGAAATGACAGATCTCTGAGAAGCAGGAATGAGCTGAGCTGGCGGCTGATGAGCAGTTGTAGAGCGTAGCCTGGAGCCTCTACTTCAGAAGAGAGGTCCTCACAAGGAAATCCTACCTTGAAGGCAAAATTGAGGAAAGATTTGTAAATCTGGAAGAAAAGGTGAATAAAAAATGTGAAGAATTTGTAAACACAAATGAGTGGAGAGGTGAAGGAAAAGTGGAAATTTTATAAAGTAAGTCAGAAATGATAAAGTGAGAGATAGAAAAAGATTTAGCCTTCAGAAGTTGTGAGTGCTCCCTCACTGGAGATTTTTAAGAAAAGACTGGACAACCACTTGTCTGGAATGGTATAGGAACTCCTGCTTGAGCGGGGGTTGGATTAGAAGACCTCCAAGGTTCCTTCCAACTCTGTTATTCTGACAGAAAATGTTGCAGCAAGGCTACTGTATGCATAAAGATGGAAAAATACTGAAACACCCACAATGGTGGTATGGATTGCAAAGAAAGCAGAAATGGTAAACTTAACATGTTTAATCTGTGATAAAACAGCATGTTCCCTTTATAAAAGGCTTGAAAACCTTTATGAACTTTATGTTGAACCTGGGGGAAAAAATGAGTCAATGATCTTGGGATTTGCACCAAAACAAATTCCTTGTGAGTCCAATCACACTTGGCCAATAAATAATTCTATTCTACTCTATTTCCTGATTAAACAAGGTTGAAGGTGGGATTTTGCCACTTACAGATAAATATTAATTTTCAAAGGTTTTTGGGCTATAGTAAATTATCATTTAATGTGACCTTTTTGCCACATTAAAATTACTATTTTCTCACATCAGAAGCAAAGAAATCAGTACATATTTTTAGTGAAAATTTGAAAAGCATCCCTTTATAGACACACTCACTGAGGGGTGGGGGGGGAGAGAGAGAGAGAGAGANAGATATTTTAATAAGATGGATAACATTTCTGTGTGCATTTTAGATCCTAAGCTCACTTTCTGCCCTACAAATGCAGAAAAATGGTAACTAAAGTGGTTCTGCTTGAGATACATAGCTTCTGGGTTGAAGTTATACAGTATATATCCAGATCTTATGAGAACCATATAACTTTACTTAATACACATCTCAGCATAAATGTGCAACCTGTTTTATAATTCAAAAAACTAGTTGGCAAAGTATTGAAAATATTTTTAAAAAACTGTTCAAGCACTTATGAGAATGACTTATTCCTGGAAAAGCTAGCTATCACTTTTTTTGTCTTTGATTCCCCTAAGAAACATCACTTTTAGCTAAAATCATGTAAGACAATATCCCCACTCCATAAAAAAATAAATCATTAAACAAGGTAATTCTAGTTCTTCATGTTATCCACATTTGTATTTTTTAAGTCTAGTTTCTAAGTTATGATATTCATATTTTGGAAGAAATTGCTTCATTTGTACACTATGCTCTTATATCATGTATGATGATAAAATGGTACCACGGACTGCCTCAGGGCAAGAATTTGTGTACGTCAGGGGTATACTATTTCGGCATCTTTCAACATTTTTTCTATGAGGAAATTTGATCAGCTGCTAGAGACCTAACAAATTTCGATGTGTTTTGTATTTTTTTTTAAAAAAAATTGCTATTGTCGTATTTACAGAAATTACTCTCATAAGTTATCTCGTATATTGTAAAACATATTATCAACAGATACTTTTCAGTTGTGGGAAAAGTAGGAATGCACTTTTCTGTTTTTCTGTTTGTTGAGTCAAAATGGAGATTTTTCATTCAGCAAACTTCAGTCATTCTCCCAGTTCAATATCAGTGGCAATGGTACGCCCATGCATGCATGCATGCATACATACATACANACATACATACATACATACTTACATACATATTGACACTTTGTTTGGGTTCACCTATGCCTTAGTCACCTCCTGTTTGGATTACTGCAATGCATTCTACATGGGACTGCCTCTGAAGACTAACTAGAAGTTGCAACTGGTCCAGAAGGGTATTTTTATTTTGAACTATATTTTTATGGATTGTTGTGAGCTGCCTCAAATCATCATATAAGATAGGCAATCATGTATGTCCTATAAATAAACAAGAAATAAATACGAAAGCAGTGTTGGGCATCTTTTAGGATGAGGACAATCTTTTTGTCACACCATAGGGAAAGTTGTTGGATTCAGCATGGCACCCCAGGATTGGGTAAATTCAGATTATTCAAATTATTTATTTCGCACAATATTTTGTGGATTTTCTAAAACCCACTTGCTTCTTCAATCTGGCCAACTGCAGAAGTTCCAGCACAAGATTCTGATAATATTCAGTAAACAAATTAGTCTATAATTTGCAAGATAATTCCTATTATCTTTTTTGAAGACGATGAACACAATGGCCAAACTCAGTCATCTGATATGTGAGCAAATTGTCTATGAAAGTCAGTAGTGATACCTTCATGACAGACCACCAATCAGTATTTTCTTTGATTATCATCAGTTGTGCAGAATCATTCCCAGGACTTTCTCCTCTGATCCTGGATGCCAGGAAATATGGAAATGGTCTGAAGTAGGACAGTACTGGTACAAAAGACACCATGTAGTTTCGAAAAATGCAACTCACAGTTATGCCACAGAACAGCCAGGAGAAACCTATGTTTTGATGGCCTGATGTTATTCTCCAAAGGGTTGAATAATTTTTTGATTTCATAACTTCAATTAGCTTCTGCTGTATAGCTACATCATATTTCTTATTTTCTAATTCAGTAGGGTTTTATGTCTCTGTTTTGTTTCTCTCATAATGGAATTTGTGTTAGCTCTAGGGTTGCTTTTATAGCATTTAAATGACTCAGTTAAGGTTTTTTTGGCAATTATGGTCAGACGATTTCTTAGATACCAGATTACGCTAAGCCAATTTGAAGTTTTCCCCTTCTACAAATTCTCAGAAGGTTCTGAGTAAGTCTTTCATATAATTCCATTACACGAGAAACCTTGGGGCATAGATTGAGCATCCCTCTGAAAATGCCATGCATAGAAATTTACTTTGTGAGAAATTCATCTAATTGACCAGTGTCTCACTCAGCTTACCATCTCATTTACATTTCCCTGAAGTACAAGATGTTGAAACAGGTTAAGGATTCAATAAATGACAGGTCTGAACTTTTGGAGCCCAATCCATTGATATTCCGTGACATCAGTAGCAATTTGCTATCTTACAATGCCATTTTTTTCCTGGTTCTCCCATTGATGGAGATTTCAGTATCTGTGTGTAGGGTTGAAATAAGGTTATCTGTAACCTCAGAGGGTTCCACCTGCTGTTTCTCAAATGAAAAAAGGAATATATTCTTGGTAATTGTAATTAATTGTAAGGGGCTGGGAGGAACATACTCATAAGAGATTTTTGAGCATAAAACTTTTATATTCCTTTGTCTTAGAGTTTTGCACTGATTGAGGTTCTCAGTTTTGAAACTGAGAGTTATGTTACCTGTGATTTGTAAGTCTGCTTCATAATCTTAATTGGCAAAGGTCACTTCATCTATTAAAGTTCAGTATAATTCTTATGTCTCATGAAATATCTCTTCAGATATCACAATTTTTTAATCTGCCCATCAGGCATTGATTATGGCTCTGAGGCATATATGAGTACTGGGTTCAACAATTCATTGGGTGATTGTCAGATGAAGATTTTTTGAGGGATTTTCATTTAGGCCTTGAATATTATTAGATTGAAACTTGGCGACAATTCCTGATCTGTTTGATATTTTCCAAAAGTCAGACATGTACCTTGATACTCTGTTACTTAGTACTTGTTGTCTGGACTATTCTAGATTAAAGTCCAATTGCTATCAGATAACTTATTTGCTATTGTGAAAGTGGAATTGCAGAAAACCCATGGAGTCAGTAGGAAAGAATTGGCTGAGTTGGTCAAATTCTATTGAGAATGCAGTTGCATTCCAACATGTATTCCCAATTCATCTATTAATTCATTAGAGCCTAACATGCAACTGTTCTATTTTGAGACATATATCAACATTGATTATGCCAATTCATACTTTCTTCTGTACATTTTAGCCCTTCCATTCGTACATAATTCTATACTTTCTTTTCTCAACTTGGCAAAATCAAGCCACTTTTATACTGATCTATTACTTTTTTTTCTTTTCTCTTAGGTTCATAAGCATAAAACATATCTATTGTCTATTTCTTAAGTTTAATTTGTAAATCAATGCTATTTAGTAATTACTTTTGTTATATTCAATCTTCCATATGCCATAGTTATTACCAAATGATCACATAGATCCTAAAGATACTGACATTTATCACTTATTGTAGCATTGGTCAATCAAGGCTTTCATGTAATGCTTTTTATAGGACACAGAATATACCGATTTGGTTACCATTGCTGGAAATTGTAAAGAAATTATGCTGTTGATTTGTAATAAGTTACTGTTGTATCTTAGCTGGGTGACCATAAATTTTATTTCAAAGTCTTCTGAAAAATACTTTCCATTCTTAATACTGTAAATAAATATGTTCCGAGCATATATTTGTTAAAATCCACGTTATTTTAAAATAAATAACATTTATAAACAAAGGGGTAAATGCTATCTCAAGAGAAAGGAAGAAATCCATCTGGCAACATAAATGCATTCAAAGGTCATATCTGGTTCTTAGAATATAATGAAAATGAATGAAAATGAACCTGCCCTAAGAAAGCAAAAGCCAGAACATTCTATTAAGTGCTGCATTAGAACCTTCTTGGGAATATCAGCAATATTTGATGCGACCCATTTCTGCTCATCAAAAAGGATTAATTTGACTTGATAATTCGATGGTTTTTGTGTGTTAAACCTTGTTTACTATTAATCTCTTTGGTAGTTGCTAACTTGCGGAAGGATTACTTAAGACTTTCTAAATAAACAAGGAGAACGAAATATACCTATGGTATAGAAATCCCATACTGTAGTGCAAAGGACAGACAGAAAGAGGAATTCCTAATGGGAAATTTATATTCAGAGAGCTGCACTGACACTGATTTACTTTTAAATTCAAATTGTTACAATTGTATTTGTAATTATGAATTAATGCATTATACAACCTGAATATGTCAGCTAGCAAGGAACAAGACTTGGTTATCCATGTCTGTACTTTAAAATCAAATAAGTATGATGTTCACAGTTAACATAGAATCATCCATGGAGGAATAGAAGCTAAGAATAGAATTATGTGTATTAAAGTCAGAAATGCCTTCAGCTTCTTAATTTAATAAGGTAAAAAAAATCTGTCTTCTTATCCACATTTTTTATCATTCAGACATTAAATAAAATTGCCCAACCATTGGAATAATAAAAGTTCACCTAACTTTATTACAATATTTAGTTATTTAATACTTTTATAGGCTGCCTATCTCATATACATGACTCAGGGAAGCTAATGATTGAAACAGAATTAAAAATAAAAATAAAAACAATTACAAATAAAAACAACCAAGTAATATGAAAATAACAGCTGAGAACACTCATAAATAGTCAAACTAACCATGAAACCATGCTATCAGGACTCCAAGTTTGTGAGCAAAAGCAGATTTTTAATGCCTTGAAAAAAGACCAGCAAGGTCAGGGCAGGTCTAATTCAGGGAGGGAGGGTGAATGATCTTGTCTTTTTTTTTCTGAGTTCTTGAAAAATAGTATTATTTCTTAGAAATGGAGAACTTCTGTCATATGGTATTAGTAAGTGGTATCAACAGAACAGAAGAGAGAAAGAGAAGAACAGGGCTGTCCATGAGGGGACAATAGGGAAGCATATAATAAAATAGTCATCAAGAACAGAACAGAACAGAACAGAACAGAACAGAACAGAACAGAACAATTTTATTGTCACTTTGAATGTACACTAATCGGCATACATTAAAGTGAAATGTCTTTGCATACAGCTCTCAAAGGGTTACCATCTCCAATATACACTACATAAACATGACAAAATAAAGAAATACATACATACATACTTACATACATAATTATACATATATCCACATATATTATATGACACAGAGAAACAACAGTCTAGTTTGGATGTATACATGTACATCGTGAGAAAAATGAATCTTGCGAGTTTACCAGATGGATGGCATAGGAAACAAAGCTGTTACAGAATCTGGTTTTGTACTTTTATACATATATGATGGTGTCATGTATCAGGTTGCAAGTACAGACATTTCCTCATTTGGCTTGCTATGGATACCCCTGGAAATGAAATCCCTTAATTTAGTTATTATATTTGCTTAGGCGGCCTTTTCCAATTTCCCTTTTATTCTTTTCTCAACTGTACTAATTCTATAGAAATGATTTAAAATGACAGACTTTTGGTGGGTTGGGCTCTTATTTTTCTGCCATCACAGTAAAACAATGATTCTACAAAGTACTAATATGAAGATTATAAATCCATTTTATAAGACTTACAAATTCATCTACGATATAAAAATTCTTTGTTCAGCTCTTCATTCAATAGCATGTTATACATTGTTAGTTATAAATTTCTTTCCTGTAGAATTGCCTCTTTTATTGCTTCCTTATATAGTCAGAGGAATTTTTTAAAACAAAAATCTACAAATTAAAGGCACAATAGACACAAAAGTCTTCATTAGCTGAACATATGTTTCCATATTAGTTTGAAGGATTTATATATAATCCAATCAAACCGGTAAGTGTTTAGGTCAAATATATAAAACCTGTTGACCTGAAATTGTTTCTTAGTGACAGTTCCTTACAGCTCATCCATTGTGACTAGTGGTGAAGAATGCTGACAGACGTAATTCAGACAATGTACACAACAACAATTTCCTTAATTTGTTTCAGTCAATATTCTGTTCTGGCTTTGTCTTTGCTAATTACTATCTGGTAAAAACACAAACTTTTTTCAGGGTTTTTGCAGCTATGTTGGTTTTCCTGCTTTTATGAAGCAGTAGCTTTTCTCTTCTGTGAGATACTTTTCATTTCTCACTCTGATTAGCCTAAGGCCCTTGTAAACTTTTGTTATCCTGAATATATCCACACAATTTTTCCAGCAACAGGGGAATTTTAAATAATCTTTCTTGATCTGCCTCATAAAACATGTCATGGAAATCACACACAAAATGGAACATTTGATTCACCCTAATGTTCTCTAAGCAACAATATTTAGAAAACAGTCTGCCATTTGTACTTCAGTAACTGTCTGGTGTGGTACAGCAACCAAACAGGACAGGTACCAACTTCAACAGGTAGTTAGGACTGTAGAAAAAACAATTGCAACCAGCCTTCCTTCCACTGAGGACCTGTATGCTGCATGGGTCAGAAAGAGGGCTGAGAAAATATCTACAGACCCTTCACATCCTGGACATAANNNGTTTCAACTCCTCCCCTCAGGATGCCACTACAGGGCATTGCATGCCAAAATAACTAGACACAAAGGTAGTTTTTTTCCTTTGGGCTATCACTCTGCTGAAAACCTAATTATCACAGTACTGTACTGTCCTACGTCTAAGGGTATTAATTCATGTTGTATGGCTGTATTACTAATACCCTTCTCATTTTTTTTACTACCTTCTCCTATTGGTATCATATTATTATATTACTTTGTTCTTTATATGCACACTGAGAGCTTGTGCACTGGAGACAAATTCCTTGTGTGTTCAATCATGCTTAGTCAAATAAGTTATTCTATTCTATTCTATTCTATNTCCTATCCTATCCTATCCTATCCTATCCCGATGTGACTATTAATGTTCATTTTCACATCTAGTCCACTTCAGTTCTGTATGCATTCACTACCATATCCATGCCAACAAAATTATTTCAAAAATATCCAGAAAGACCATATTCAACTTTCTCTGATATACAGTAGGCATACATATTTATACTTTCATAAGATACCCCATGAAGTAAGGATCTTTTCCTACAGTGCATTTTTTTTGCAACTCAATTCACTGTGTAGATTTCTAATACAATTAATGAACCGAGAACTACTTCAATAAACTCCCACAATAAAATCTGCATTGCAATCTGGAAAGTGAAAATTAAGTCAGGTCATTCAAAACAAGGAGTGAGCATTTCTGATAGCCCTACATTAGACGCTGTCATACTCCAGGTTTTCCTATCTCAGACAATATTTATTGGCTTCTACTTGGAAGAAAGAGTTCTATAATATCACATCATTAATAGAACATCAGCGGGAAACATAAAACTGAGCACTGCTACTCTCGCTAGCAAAGTTACAGCTATAGCTATAGTTAGGTCTAAGTTAAGTTTCCTTTGAGTTGGACAAAGGAGCAGACATACCTGATAGTGGATGAAGAGGGCTGAGAAAATAGCTGCAATATATTAGTATAATCAAAAACACTGTAATTAACTTACACCTTCTCAGGGAAGTGCTAGCTTTCACACTATCTCATCTGGAAACACATTGCTAACAAGACAGAATATGTGATGAAGTGTGAAGTGCATAATTTATTTATTTATTGGAAGACAAAGGCATAGCTGGAAGCTACAAATGGAAGGGTTTTTTGTGGATTTTGGTGTATCTGTATTTAATTGTCTAGCTACTCCGTTGGTGAACAGCAATCTTTATATTAAAATAATGAGATGGCAAGTTTCTGCTAAGCATTGGAGCACTATGCATTATTGTAAAAATCTAAATGAATGGCAAAGAAACCAACTTCCCAGAGAAGTTACAACTGCCAGTAGCTAAACTTAATATCACATTATGCAGGTTTATATCTTATTACTTTCTCTTGAAATATGTGAAGCTTAAAGTACCTTGCTGCTTTGAAACATAACTCAGCAGGTGTGCTCCTTGCTACCATAATAATGAACAGAGTTGTATGAGTAGCTGCATAAAAGAAAAAAGGTTGCTCCAGATGTTAGAATACTACTTAGAGGATTCTTGGTCGTTTTCAACTCCAGAAATGTGAAAGTGGCTTCCAAATAATGCTAATAAGAACAGATAACTACACAATGAAAACATATAAAATGGATCACATTTTATCTTTGTTTCACATTCCTCAAGAGAACAAACTAGTGCAAATCTATTTTTGAAAGGGAAGGAAGCCAATAATCAGAAATCTGGCGAATGTGTTTTTTATGTATTTTTAATTCTCCCCTGGAAGCTTTGTGGCAAATAATAAAATTAAAAGCCCACCATACAATGGAATAAAATGAAAGAAAATTCCCAGTACAATGGCATAAATGAAAGAAAATTCAAGCAAACTCAAACCCTTTATTATCTTAATCATGACCCAAAGATCAATTCAAACTGCTAGGTCTAACTAAAGTTTCCAATGCTCAAGTATGGAAATGAAACTTATTGGGATCATATGCATGCATATTTGGGGTTCTTATAAACAAGACAGAACTTATATTTGAGGAAACATGCCTTGGAATAGCAATGAGCACAGTAAACAGATGGAGCCATTATTGGCAGAGTAAACACATATGGTCCTTTTTCTTCTCTTGGAAAAAAAATGTCCAAAAGTTCTCCTGAACTATAGCAGGACAGATGGTATGATTGCCTGTTCAAGCTGGTGCAAGACCTGTTGTCCTATATCAAATGCTCAGAACATAACTTACTTCCCTTCCCTTCCCTTCCCTTCCCTNCTTCCCTTCCCTTCCCTTCCCTTCCCTTCCCTGGGAGAGAAGTCAATTAATTGCTTGAGGGTTTCCTTCCTTTCTTATTTTATGGGCAAGGGAGTGGAAGGGAACTGTAATAGTTGGAGGCTTGGTGACAACTTTCCTTCTTTCTTTCAACTATTTTTGAGTCTGACAATTATAAGTCATTTTCAAGTGAAGGACTACAAAATAGAAATAGTAGTGGAACAATAAGATTTTATGTACTCAGAAGACAGTAACTCTTAAGGCCAATATAGTTCATCCTTCACTGAATCACAGTCCAAGCACAATTTCAGTTACTTAAAGTCCAAAATAATTTTGTGACCAAAATATTAGAAATAATACCATCAGATGGATTGACAGTGATTATCAGCAAAGGCTCTGCTCTGAATAGCAATAGCAATAGCACGTCAACTTATATACCACTTTATAGTGCTTCACAGCCCTCTCTAAGTGGATTACAGAGTTTGCCCCCAACAAAGTGGGTCGTCATTTTACCAACCTTGGAAGGATGGAAG
>AZIM01002694.1:119845-133920 GCA_000516915.1 Ophiophagus hannah
CTTCTCTTCTCTTCTCTTCTCTGTTCTACTTATGGATATTTTCTTTTGATAGGGGACATCAGAATTTCATTTTTTAAAAATGTGTGCCAGTATGTTCACAGAAAAAAGTAACAATAAAAGTTAACCTATCGTAATATGCTGAACAATGCAACAGTTTAACTCAATTGCTGTGGGTAGAGCATCACTCTAGGGCTTTGTGGAAAGCACACCTAGGTTTATTATAAACAGGACTGCAAGGTTCTGATCATGTTGCTGCATTTGCTGGCGGTTTTATTTATTTATTGGATTTTAGGCTGTATTTGTTATTTTTATAAATACCTCAAGGAAGCAAATATATCTAATACACTTTCCTGCTCCTGTTTTCCCTACAATAACAACCCTGTGAGGCAGGTTGGACTCAGAGAAAGAGAGACTGCCCAAGATTCCCCTAGTGGCTTTCATGCCTAAGGCAGTACTAGAACTCACACCCTTCTGGTCTAGGCCAGCACTTCAACCATTAGACCAAACAGGCTCTCATTTCCCTCTGTGCCTTCTGCTGTCATCTGATTAATTTCCAGCAATATATTTGAGAGTATTTTTATCTGACAATCCTAAAATGAAATTGTGACAGCAGAAAAATAAAAAGTTGAGGGCAGAAGGAAAACCCAAAATTTGCCTTCAAAGCTTTATAACAAAGAGATAAATTTTCTATTAATTCAGAGTGAAAGGAATAGGCTGCAAAAAAATATAAAAACATAGAAGAATACCTTCTTCCCAAACTAGTAACCTTTGTGTTCAAAGAAATGAGATTGGTTTAAAATGAGTTTGCTTTCAGCATTATTTGCACCTACAGACAGAAAACTTGCCAAATTAAAGCAACTGGCTGCATCAATAAAGATATACTCTGAGAATATCTAGGGAGGAGCTATTTTCTAACCAAACTAACCAAGCTTTGCTGTCTCTTGGCCCTCTGGAATGCAGCCATTCCTGCCTGGGAATCAAGACTACATTCCACCACAGCCTTGATAACTTGGGAGGATGAAGAAGGCCAGTTGTATAATCCAACATGTCCTTATGTCAGAACCATTCTTGATACCACTGCCAATTTGAACATCACTTTTCCTTAAGCGAAGTAGGAGCTTTGGACATGTAATATTACAAATGGTAAGCATAATCAGAGTTCATGTGAATAAAGCTCTTAGTTTATGCATTACTTTTCTTACAGCTTCCATCAAGGCATTATAAGTGCCCTATTTTCAAAATAAGAAACTGGAACAGCAGCAGATTCAAATATTTCATTTATTGCAGTAACAGGGTGTAGTAAACAGATTCTTGAAAGCTTATCTCAGTTTTTCTCTATTTCATTTAATATTCCTATGATTTCTTCTTACTCGCCTCCTCCTTTCATTCATGTGTTCGTTCCTTTGTTAGTTTCTTCCTTCCCCATTCTTGGGGCCAGGTTTACATTATATCACACTGCAGAAAATGGCTGGTGCTGCTTGATGATTCCAATTTCACAAGTGAGCTTTCCAATTTGCCAAGAATGATACCAGCACAGTTCAGGCACTGAAATGGGAAGAACACCTAGATGCCAGAGAAATAATCTATAAATAATCTATAATAGTCTATAAAGTCACCCAACTGTACTGAACATAAAACATGGAAACTATTTGTTTGCTAGTCATTATTCATAGCAAGGGACAGGCTGAGATGAATAAAACAAAAATGGTTATAGGCAATTTTTTTCTTTAAAAAAGTACAGAATTTAAAACAACTTATTCCTGAGATATGATGACCTCCATAGTATTTACTCTTGCTGCAAACTTTATCCCATTCAGTGGGATTTCAGGGGTAATTGGTAGAATGCCACATCTAGAATGTCATGCTTGACTGATTGCATAACAACATAATCCAAATGTTCCACTATCATTGATTTTTTTTCCATATTCAGATAGAACACATGAGAAAAAGCAAACAAGATAATGTAAGTAGCAATAAAACTGATAGATTAAGAGAAAGCAATAGAGTGGAGGAGAAAGTTAACTAAAAGCTTCTCGCTGTAGAAGATGGAATTCTGCCAACTTAGTGAATCAGCTGTAAGGATAATATGGCAATCTTTTATCTCATACCACACAGAAAATGTAATAAAGAGGAAAGTGTCAGGTGAACCAAGTCGAGACAAATCATATTTTTTTCTATAATAAATCTCAGAAAGTTAATTGGACCAACCTAGAAAATAGATAGTATAGTTTTAGAATTTCACAACTTTGCAGATGAGCTTCCTGCAAAAGAGCAAATGGAAACAATACTTTCCAGATGGCCAAAGATACAATTTCACAAATATAAAGCCAACAGGTACTGTATAATATATTTCCAATCCTGAAAAAAGCCAGTGTGCTGAAACAGCTAGAATGGCTCTCTCATTTAAAATAACTAATTATATATTTGTCCTTTCTTTCTTAGAAAACCTGTCCTGATGTTGTTCTTGCAATGGTAAAAAGATTTCTCAACTATGTCTCAAAAAATGGATGTTACATTTTCCATATATTTACAAATATAGTCAAATTAAGTGAACTTCTCATGAGGTTATATTTGTGAAAGCACATCCTTAGATTATTTATTCAGGTAGTCCTTGATTTACAATGGTTCGCTTAGTGATTGTTCAAAGTTGCAATGGCACTGAACAAAGTGACTTATTGTTCTGACCCAAACCTTGTTCCAAGGAAACAAACATGAAACAGAGGTAACAGCAAAACCTTTTAATGATTATTTACAAATTCCTTCCTTCATGGTTAAAAGGCTGTTTCAAATTAATTGTCTCTGACAAGAATGAGTCTTGCCAAGGTTGTGCAAGGCTGCCAAGAACCCTAGATAAAGTTACTAAGAAATATTTCAAACACAAAGAGTCNAGTGCAAAAACTTCTTTGCTTCCTGCAAAGAATTCCGGTTTCTCAGCTTTTATCTCTTAAGGGAGGGGCCACTACCTTCCAGCCTTACTCCCAAGACACCCGTGCTGCTGCAGCTGCTCTTTCCTTTGAGCAGCACTGGGCACAGGCTCCTCGGGGACCTCTTCATCACTGCTGCCAGCCTCCACAATCTCTGAAGGCAGCATTCCACTCCCTGATGGTCCTGGCCCCATCCCTGCATCACACCCAGGCCCCTCATCTGAGTCCTCGCTTTCTGAGACCTCAGCCATCCGCACCTGCTGCCGGTGAACCACAACACTTATGACCATTTATCACACTTATGACTGTTGCAACATCCCATGGTCACGTGATTTATATTTGGATGCTTGACAACTGACTCATATTTATGATGGTTGCAGTGTTCCAGGTTCCCGTGATCATCTTTTGGATGATCTAGACTAATGTATTTCTATTTATACAATAACATCTATAGAATAAATCAATCACGAGATAGAATTCCATGATTTGCAGCCATATCAGTAAAGGAGAACATTTGTAGCTCAGGATTGAAATGAGGTGTCCTCAGTGCTCTTTGAGGTGGGTTGTTTTCTTACAGATGTTTCATTACTTTTTTAAAAAATATTTTTAATTTATTTATCTATTAATACTGTAAGATGCAAAAATACAAAAGGAAACAGTTGGAAAGATAAGGGGAAGGGAAAAGTGTGGGAAAGGGGTGGGGGAGAAGGAAAAGGCATTGACTTTTGACTCCCTTTGGTGCAGTAGAATAAAATAATAACATCAAATTCAGCTTTTCACTTTTATATAGTAGTGTAAACTAATCATTTCTATAACAACAAACCTATCTAATCAATAAAACCCAAAATCAATGTTTCTTTTTTTTCCACCTCAAGCACAAAGTCCAGAAGCAGCTTCCAAATAGAAACAAAAGTAGTTGTATTTTTGTTTTTAATCAAAGCAGTCAGTTTGGTCATCTCTGCTAACTCCATCAACCTCTGCAGCCATTCATCCATTGTGGGAATCAAAGTGTCCTTCCAACTGCAGATGTTTCATTACTGATGATGTTACCTAGTTGGGTAATGAAATGTCTGCAAAAAAACAAGCAAGCTCAGAGAGTACCAAGAACCCCTCACACTTTAGTGTGTAATGAGTACTTCACTCATGCTAGTACTTTTTTCACTTTTCATAAAAAAATAAAGGATAAAATCATGTGGGGAGGCAATTAAACAAAAGCTACTGTTTTCCTCATTTATTCCTTTCTGAGCTCAGGAGTCTTCTATATTCCATCTGCTAACAGATAGTTGTTGTGGGGCTCCAGTTGCACTACCTAACCATAACATCACCACTTTTACTATATCAAAGGAAGACTTCACTAAAGAAGACTTCCTTGATATTTCAACAGTTCCCATAGTTCAGGAAACTGTTTTTTTATGCAGAGGAAGAAACACAGTCAAAATTCCATTTGGATTTGGAGACCCACTTGTAAAAACTTTAAACAACTTTCCTTTTGATCATATCTTAATGAATGGTGACAAAGAGATACCAGATGTATACAGAAGAGGAACATATGTCCATATGTCATCCAAACAATTAAGAATGTTATTTACTTTCTGTGCTGCACAGTAAGAATATTATAGCAGAAAAGGAGCACTAGTTATCTTTCAGTCCTCTATTCTTCCAATTGCAGAAGAAAAGGGCATATTCCAATACTACTAAGATACTTGGCTGATTTCATATTACTAAATAACTAAATTGTTCAACTGTGTAAGGCATGATTTTGTTCATATTGGTTAGGAATATATGATGAACCCAACATGGTCCTAAAATAGGATTTTCAAAAAGAAAAAGTTGAGAAGGAGGAGTTCTAATGAAGCAATGTCCAGTCCTTAATATTCACACATCCACATATTGTACATTTTCTTCTTGATAATTTGGCTTACATCAATGAAAAAACATCCCAAAAAGTGCTTTGTTAGAATAAGAGACACTTACATTGTTCAATTTTAATACCATCTTGGTAAATGAAATTTCATAAGAAAATTTTGTGTGGAAATACAAAACCAGAAACTTTTATTAATACTTCAAAATAAAACCTTGTTAGCACAATATAATAAAATATATCCAAAAATGCTTTAACAAAACTATGAACTTTAATATATGTGTTTTATTAGTGGAATGATAAAATGCTTTGGAATTAAATCTTACAATTTCCCTTTGATTCGATTTATCTAAATAGTATTTTGAGCATGTAACAAGGAAAAATAACTTTTAAAATAGCAAGAAAGAAAGAAAGAAAGGAAGGAAGGANAAGAAAGAAAGAAAGAAAGAAAGGACGGAAGGAAGGAAGGAAGGAAGGAAGGAAGGAAGGAAGGCCAGTATCATTGAACTGGAGGAGCATTTAAATCAGATAATCAAAATCTTTAATGTTACTTTAAGCATACTACTTTATGCCCCTTCTCTCTGTCTGTCTTACTTTCTCACATAACAACTGCGGGATACAGATTTAATCTGGTGGGGTTTAATTCAGATTTCCATTGAGCTTCATTCACATACTTGGGTAAAATCAGATATTCCTTTCTTGGAGCTTAAATTCATTATTCCATGCCCTGCACTCTGGAAGGATGAAGGATAGACCTTGACTTTCTTCTGTGTGACATATTTTCAGATATTTCAAGAATGTTTTTATATTTTACATTCTAGACACATGCTTTCCTTGGAACACAATGAAAACATGGATGGAGTAGCAATAATAATGCAAAATGCAATAAATTACAAAGTGAAACCTGAAAAGAAGTAAATATGTTGAGTTGACAATTGTAGCCTATTCCAGTAGGTCTTGCTTTATCAGTCCATCTTACAAGTCTAAAGTCTTGAAATATTATCTCAATCTTCATTCATTAATATTGCTGTATAAACCGGCCTTTGTGGATAAACATCTGAAAGAAACTAAGAGAAAATAAAGTACATTTTGTGTAGAGTGTACAGATTTTGTGTACAGATAATACTTGTCCAGGCATATCTTTGTGCAATTGTTTCAGGATAGCAATAATGCATTAGCAGTGGAATTAACTGAGTATTTATTTCCAATCATATCTTTTGAAAGAGGACCCATGTATCGTGTAACTTAACGAGAGTCGTAGGGTTCTTCCAGACAAATGGCTCCTAGCATTACCATAAACACCATTGTTCTTTCTTTTCTTTCTTAACATGTTTCCTCTGTGAAGAAAAATAATGGGGACAATGCAGAGAAAAGACAAGAGGGTGACAAATAGAAAGAGCCTCTGCTTTAAGACTTATCTGTACTTTGGTCTTCTGATCTTTGATTGGAAAAGCTGACTCTGTATCATAGCCTTTCCTTCCCAGCCCAAGGACTGCAACCAGCCACAAGTGAAAATGTTATACCTAATCAAGCTAATCCTCCCTTGAGGGATGATTCAATAAGAATATCATTTTTAAAGTAGACATTGGGGAGAGACTCATACTTTGAAAAAAAACAAGTAGGCAGCAGGCAGAAAAAGAAAAAGAAACCAGATAGGATGAGACCTAACCCTAACCCTTCCAGATAGAAAGTTCAAATGAATTCCTCGTTGCCAGTAAAACAGTAAAACACAGTTATAATGTATAATGGATGGGGCTTGTCCTCCAGATTCATAATTCCTAAGTATATCCTGCATATGTCATACAGTATATAGAGTAAATCTAAGTGCGTAAATCATTGTGCTCTCTGCAATAGTGTTTAATGGCTAGTAGAACACAAATAAAATGAGATACGCTAGTGAGTTAGAGTTTGCTTTCAGTTAATGGAGTTTGTGATTGATCTATAACAAACTCTTAGAATTCAAAGTATGGCTATCAGGAACAGTTGATAATGGAACATGCCATCATGATTTCACCTGCAATAGTATAGAGCATGGCTGTCAAACTAATGGACCACGGGCCGGATGTGTCATGTGCTCGCCATGCCCATGCCCAGTTTAGAGAAGGGGGGAAAAGTCCCAATATGTCACGTGTCAAATGCGAGTTTGACACCCCTGGCATAGAGGATATGTTTTTTTATTAGAAGTAGGGAGACAAAAATTCTAAACCATTCTCAGCCAAAGAAAGTCATTCTGGGACTTTGGGCTGGTAAAATTCTCTATCCCTCTATCCCTCAAGACCAGTTTATCTCACAGGATTACTCTGTGAGGAAAGATTGGGGGAATGAGTGCTATGAATACTACTTTGAGCTCCTGAGACAAAAAGTGAGTCATACATACATACATACAATGTCTGTCTGGGAAGTTCTCATTAACCTTCCATAGTCTTCTCTGCACACACACACACACACACACACATGCACACCTTTCAGAGAAAAACAGAGTTTGCAAGAAAAAGAAAACAGTAAGAATAGGAGAATACAGGTATGAAAATGCTTGAGATAGCTAGTAATTGCTTCAGAATTTTGTATTATAATTCAAGTAGAAAAGTTCATTCTTGTATGCTGCTAATGCAGTCCCTTTTATAATCTATTACCAAGTTGGGTCCCCCCTGTTAACTAGCAACCCTAAAATAATTGAATTATTATCCACTATTGACTTAAGTATACAAATTGGCATCTATAGTACATAATAATGTATTAGTAATAAAATAAATACCTTACTCCAAAATGTCACTCTGTAACAAGAAAAGAGCACAAATGTTTCCCATATTTGCCATTCAGATCAAAGGATACAAATGCATACTTGCTTCAGGATATTTCAAGTATATCTACAGTAGTACAAATTTAAAGATGTTCACCCAGTATTACAATTAATCAGCAATACATTGAGAAGTAAAATAAATAAAAAATAAGATACTTACTATGTGGATCCACTAATTTCTCACACCTAAGACTAGTAAAGATTCTCATTTTAAACAAGGCAGAAGATCTGATTGGGAAAAAATGACAAGAACTTGCTTTAAAGAAATTTTAAACATCAATAGGAAAAAAAATCATATAAAATGTACATATCATATGTACATATCATATGCTGGTCATCTCTTATACCAATACCCATAGAAATAAGACATGACCAGGCTGAGCCCAAGGAAGAGGTCAAACATGTCACCAGTCATAAGTCCCTTCATGCCCATAAGCGATCTAAATCCAGCCCACCTTGAATTGCATTGATTCTTATCTACCACCAATTTGTTGGACTGTTGGTAGTTCAGATTCTTGTAGAGTTTAAGCTCGCAATAAATTTTATAACATTTGAACTGACTGGATCTTTTGATTTTTCTGGCACTTGGTAATAATTTTATAAAAGAATACATGTGTTAAACCTCATATCTGTTTGTCTAAATGATTAATCTAATTGTGCTCTAACTAACTCCCAAATTCATTGATGATAAGGGAAAATCAATTGGAAAAGGTTGCCTTTCCTAAAAGGCTTTTTAGATAGTTGTCTAAATTTGCAACTTTCTTAACAAGCCTTTGGTTTCAGGAAAGAGAAATATTTCAATCTTAGGGCCACATGTAATATTTCTTCTATAGAAAATTGCACACCAGAAATGACTGGAAAAATTGTTAATGTTTTAGTCAAATGCACAAATATACTTTTATGAGTTATGTGGGTATAATCATTCAGTGTGTCAGTATAATATATAGCAGAGACTTTCTCTCTTTCACGTTGACATTAATTTTGATGACTAATTTGAACAAACATTTGTTAACTAGCAAAAAGTGGCCTGTTTTTCACCGTTATACAGAGATTAATGAACAAACTCTGATTTTTTCTAGGTCAAATTTATTTAATGCTTTTTAAGATCTGCAATTAATACAGCAATTATGTGTCTGTACCCATACATGTATGTGTATCAAGCACATATGCATACACACCCAGAATGCCAGACAAGTTTTACATTGTTGTTAGTGCAATAATCTTTCTTGCCACCAGAATAAATCTAAACACTTTTCCTATCAATGATAAGATTCTGTTAGATTTTAGTAGAAGCCACTCTGCAAAATTTCCAGCATATGCCTTGGGCATACCTGAATATATCTAGCCACATGGAACCCTTGGTGCTAGCCAGATTGTAAACTTAACAGCAAATATCATCACTAGCCACTGCCAAATTGGATGCCCATTGCTCCAAGAAATTCTTATTTCTAATAGTATGTAGATATACACACATACCATTAGCCTTGTGGGTTAGTCCAAAAGCACATTCAGAAGTATTGGTTATAACTTTATTATAAGATTATCTTAAAAGAATTTTGAAAGTCTGAATGTGTATTTCTCCCACAAGATACAACCAAGATTCTAGGGAAGGTTCCTTCTGAGATGTTTGCCACAGTGATAAGCTGCCACTTGTCTGACCATTGCCTTGCTTTTTGATTTTTCCCATCTCCCAAAGTCATTTCTTCATATCATTATACATACATGTCTTTATTATTTATGGAATTATCTCCTTCCTTTTCGTGCCCCTATAAGTATTGTTCAGTATGATGACCCATAAGATATTCTAGTAAACCACAGAAAGGTACCTGAAAGGCAAGAACACCCAACCAGCAACAATTTAAAACAAAATTTTTGCCAGGCCTCCTAAACGACATTCTTCAGGCAAGTTGGTTTTTTTTTTTTAACTGGTCACTTCAAAGAATAAAGTATCTAGGAAGAGGTCATATCTAGATCCCTTGGACTAGAAGACCTCCAAGGTCCCTCCCAACTGTGTCATTCTGTAGATGTTTTTCCAGACATGAATCTTGCAATGTTGGGAGTAAATATAAGCTCTTCAAGTAGGCAAAATCAGAGTCACACAAGGATTTTAGGTATATTTCCTATGCTGTGGTGGGATTCCAATTTTTTTTACCACCAGTTCTGTGGGCATGGCTTGGTGGGCATGCCTTGCGCGCACACGGACGGTTTGTTACTGACCTCCTGTCCCGCTGTGTCTTCAACAGCTGACGCACAGCAATCTGCTGTGCCACACAAAGAAGCTAAGCTTCAAAACCAGGAAATAAAGGTCAGAATAGAGTCAGGGTGGGCGGGCCCGGCATCTGATCGTCGGAGCGAACCAGTTCTCTCACAGATGATCCTCGCAGCTACCAGTTTGGCTGAACCAGGCTGAACCGGTAGAATACCACCAGTGATCCTATTACTTTATTGTTGTCAATCATAATAACATAATCTTGAAAACCTGCTTGAAATCTTTACTGTCTCTTTTTAAGGGCAACAATATTAAGGTGGAGTTGTTCTGGGTCACTTTCTCACACTGCTGCACAAAGATTCACCTTTTTCTCTTCCTTCTCAAGGCCAGAGTTCAATTTCTCTACAATAAAGGTGACCCAAATGTGGAACAAATAGCATGTTTTTAAAATACAAAATCCTACAGAACATCATCTCTGACATCATTTTAGTTTTCAACACCTCCAAAAAAACCCCATGTATTTCATAATGATGCTGCAAACTTATACCCACTACTTTGAACTAAGCCCAACTGAAACCAACATTACTTGCTTCTGAGTGAAAATAAATAGGATTGCACTGTTACCAATTTTATGGGTGTACAATATATGACCTTCTTCCATATAAAATAGAACTTCAGCCTTCATCACCTACAACAGAAATATGGAAGCATTAAGTCTGTTGTTTTGCACATCTATTTTGCAGAATGTACTTTATTATTATAAAACATTCTGGTAGTACCGGTAATAGTGAACCTCCTAAATCAGGGTTTGTTGGACTGTAACCTTTATCACAAGTAAGAACACTGCAGCATTTCTTAGAAGCGTTGGTTTCCATTACAATGCATGTGAATGAAAGTTTTCTTTCTTATGACAAACGCCTTGCTCTGGAAACAGAAATGAAGGCTGCTGTTACTAATATAAATTATTAAGTCTGAATCCTGCTTATATATTGAACTTGTTTATCCTTGTCCAGTTTTGTCAAACCTAATGTGATATAGCCCCCACTGGGTGTGTACAGAGATTTTGAAAGCTGCTTTTAAAAAGCCACTAGCAAAACAAAGATGGCATCAAGTGAACATCATATGTCACATATTTATTGGTAGCACAACTTCCCCTCAGTAGTACAAACAGGAGATTGCTGAACCTTTAAAAGGGAGCTAGCCAGTATTAAATTGTTTACATTATGGAAGCAGGCCAGCAAACTCAGAAACAGATCCATGGTTCTGATATGATAGGATTTTGCATTACTATTCTAAGCACATGACCAAATACAATTGCTGAACCAATCAGACAACTACATTTTCCTTGTATCTCCCCCAGCCTGATACTGAACACCAGGCAAATATATTACTCAATGCTGCTGGGTATCACATAATTCTTGCTATCACAGAGTGATATTCCATCAAGGACATAGCTGTCTAAACTTTGATACAGTCTTAGATTACACAGGGCATTTATTTAGTAAAAATCCATGCTAAACTCTGTGGATTTAAAACCTTTTAAATCTAAGCCACCATGTGAAAAGGCCATTATCCAGCATCTGTGCCTTTTTGTCTTTAGTCGTAATATCACACCCTACAGAATTTTTGACAAAAAACAGCTGCTGGAATGAAAGAAAGAGATATTGAAGAAGTAGAAATCATATTTTTCTTGATTTATGAAGCTCAGCATAAATACATTAATCAAAACTCTATCTAGTTGAAAAATAAAAAATGAACTGGAGCACTTCTGAATTAATTATAAAAGTTATTCAATACAAGAAACATTACTCACAGATTTATGGGGATGTGTGGATAATAATACAGAAAGGCTCTCATTTTTTTTAAAAGAAAAGAATAGTAAGAAAAAAGAATGAAGTATCAGAAATTAATCTGGTGAATTACTCTAATAGTTATGAACAGGGGTGGGATTCAACCGGTGTTACTACCGGTTCGGTACTTACACCGCGAGCATGTGTAATACAACAAAAGCTGTGCCTCACGGACAGCTGATAAGCTCTGCGCGTGGGTGCGCAGTGCTTGAAAATGCCTTTTTTACTGCTTTTTCAACCTCAGCAGCTGAGGTTGAAAAAGCAGGAAATAAAGGTCAGGTAAGAGCCCGGGCAGGCGGGTGGGCCAAAGAGCAGCAGACACAGAACAAGTCTACTGCTCTTTAGAGCTACCGGTTCTACAGAGCCGGGCAGAACTGGTAGCCTCCCACCCCTGGTTATGAAGCCTTTATTAATTGGAAATATTTTGGATTTAAGTGCTACACAGACCTTTGCTCAATATTGCCAATTGCTTTTCCTATTCGGGAGAATAAGCAACAGATCCAGTCATACAAACAAGTGTATTTTTATCTCCATCTATATTCATTACAGCAACATTCTTCAAGTTATGTTTTCATTTTTTGTTTAAACTTTATCCCCTATGTGCTTGCCACAAGACATCAAATTAAATTAACTGTAATCAACTGGAACATGTATAAATTAAAAGTTCATTTTGAAAACTCAGCCTAGAGAGGATAATCAGTAAAATTAACTTTTGAAGGATAATAGTATCTGAATACTTAAAATTTTTAAAAGTACATGAAAATTCTGATATTATATCTATTTATCTAAAAGTACTATAATCTTTAATATTATTTCATTGCTTAGTACTTAAAATAGTTTATACTGATGTAAATCAGCTGTAAATATCAACATCATCATGACAATGAATTCTAACACATAATTAGCAATGTGTAATCCTTAATCTTCCAATGTTATGCAACTAAAACTTAGTTTATACAGTGTTAATATTTTAAGAACTCATTCTAAAAGCCTTTTTTTCCAAGTGAGAAATGTTTGTCCTTGACAAAGAAGAATCCATGGGTGAATCAAGAGAGTACACATCCAGCAAGTGGGAAAAGACATTATGCAAGAAACCAACTATTGGAGTACTAGCTGGCTACCCGTGCTTTGCAACAAAACTTTGTGATCAGGCTATGCAGGAGAAATTTGGTTCACAATCTATTGGCTCAGTGGTGGTCTGTGATTGAAACACATAAGGAAATATCACTCCCACCACCTTGAGTTGAGAAGCAA
The DNA here is from genome assembly GCA_000516915.1 of Ophiophagus hannah. Classification (NCBI taxonomy): domain Eukaryota; kingdom Metazoa; phylum Chordata; class Lepidosauria; order Squamata; family Elapidae; genus Ophiophagus; species Ophiophagus hannah. The sequence goes on from AZIM01002694.1 coordinate 132,744, forward strand.
GTCCATAGGTGGAAGGCATAGACATTTTGGTGAGGTACCGATGCTTAGTACTGTAAGGAGCCCCACACCACTCCTGAGTGAAGGAGTGGAACGTCTGCCAGTTTGAACTGAAGTAACGGAATGTGAGGCAACTGGCAGATGTAACAGAGTTCTTTTCAGGTGGGGAGGGGGANAGCATGTGTAGATGGTCATTTCAAAAAATCCTTTCTTAGCGAGCACCTAGAAGCCAAGGAACATACATGTCAAATTTCAAGTTTGTAGGCTTTACGGTTCTGGAGATTTCTTGATGAGTGAATGGTACTTAGCTTTTATATATATAGATTGTATGACCATTGCCAATTCCCTTAATATAGAATCTAACATCTGTCTTTCTTTAATGACCTCATGATAGACATGCTATTCTACATATGACTCTTTGAAAGCCTTGTGTGAACTAATTGCTATATTTTCATCTATCCAACTTACTTATTCAACAGTAATTGGTACAATAGAAGAATATTTGTAGCTCAGGGTTGAAATTAGGAGTACTTGGTGCTCTCTGAGCCTTGTTGTTTCCTTGCAGATACTTCAATACTGAAACTAGGTAATATCATCAGTGCTAGCTGATGATTTCTAGCACTAATGATGTTACCTAGTTTGAGTAATGAAACGTCTGCAAGAAAACAATGAAATTCAGAGAGTACCAAAAATCCCTCAACAGTATATGAAATTATTTTCCTTCTAAACCGTCTTTACACCCAATTACAAAACAAACAAAAAATGAAAACAAAAACAAAATAGAACATTACTTATAAAAATCATGTAATCTTGTGCAAATCTTACTTATTTCAAAGATAGCCACAAAGATACCTGTGATTGGATTAATATACTTTGGGTTTCATTGAATTAATCCAATTACTGTTATGGCAACATGAGGCAGCTATGTTTATCTGGATTTAGCTTCATACAGGGTTTATCTGGATTTAGCTTCATGCAGTAATCCCTATCTACCTTTATTTAAAAATATTGTGGAAATGAAAATGTTGACTAGATCATAGAATGACTTGTTTTCCTAATAGAGAGGGAGGGAAGGAGGCAGGAAGGATCCAAAGGCCGGCGGCGGGGGGCGGGGGGGACACAAGACTAAGCTAGAAGGAGTAAGACACACTAATGGCAGAGGTGGTATTCAGCAGGTTCT